>JAUMJJ010000839.1:0-33930 GCA_033556795.1 Tapera naevia | reverse complement strand
AACTGGGAATGAGGGCGGGATTAAACTGGGCTGGAGGCTCTTTGAACTGGGGAGGGGGGTGGTTAAACTAGGTGGGGGTGGGTAAACTGGGAGGTACTGGTTAAACTGGGGGGGGGGGGGTGTCGCGCCCAGCTTGGCTCCTGGTGTGTGCGCCCAGTTCCCAGTCCTCCCAGTCCTCCCAGTTCTCAAGGCTCCAGTAGGCCCAGTTCACACTCCTCAATATATTGAGTCCTTCCCAGTTCATCCCAGTACATCCCAGTCTGTCCCAGTATCCCCCAGTATAGCTTCATATCCTTTCCAGTTCATCCCAGTACATGCCAGTATCTCCCACTGTCTCCCAGTATGCTCCAGTATCCCCCAGTACATCCGCACCGCTAGGGGCCCTGTGTCCCAGTACATCCCAGTATGTTCTGAGACCCTCCCAGTTCATTCCAGTCTGTCCCAGTATAGTTTCATATCCTTTCCAGTCCCTCCCAGTTCATCCCAGCACATCCCAGTATCTCCCACTGTCTCCCAGTATGTTCCAGTATCCCCCAGTACATCCGCATCACCAGTGGTCCCGTGTCCCAGTTCCCCCCAGTATGTTCCGAGTCCCTCCCAGTTCATCCCAGTATCCCCCAGTATAGTTTCATATCCTTTCTAGTACCTTCCAGTCCCTCCCAGTTCATCCCAGTCTGTCCCAGTATAGTTTCATATCCTTTCCAGTTCATCCCAGCACATCCCAATATCTTCCACTGTTTCCCAGTATGTTCCAGTATCCCCCAGTACATCCGCACCGCCAGGGGCCCTGTGTCCCAGTACATCCCAGTATGTTCTGAGACCCTCCCAGTTCATTCCAGTCTGTCCCAGTATAGTTTCATATCCTTTCCAGTTCATCCCAGTTCATCCCAGTCTGTCCCAGTATCCCCCAGTATAGTTTCATATCCCTTCCAGTCCCTCCCAGTTCATCCCAGCACATCCCAATATCTCCCACTGTTTCCCAGTATGTTCCAGTATCCCCCAGTACATCCGCACCACCAGGGGTCCCGTATCCCCAGTTTCCCCCAGTATGTTCTGAGTCCCTCCCAGTTCATCCCAGTATCCCCAGTATGGTTTCATATCCTTTCTAGTACCTTCCAGTTCATCCCAGTATGCTCCAGTATCCCCCAGTACATCTGCACCGCCAGGGGCCCTGTGTCCCAGTACATCCCAGTACGTCCCGAGTCCCTCCCAGTTCATCCCAGTCTGTCCCAGTATAGTTTCATATCCTTTCCAGTCCCTCCCAGCACATCCCAATATCTCCCAGTATGTTCCAGTATCCCCCAGTACATCCGCACCACCAGGGGTCCCGTGTCCCAGTTCCCCCCAGTATGTTCTGAGTCCCTCCCAGTTCATCCCAGTATCCCCAGTATAGTTTCATATCCTTTCTAGTACCTTCCAGTTCATCCCAGTATGCTCCAGTATCCCCCAGTACATCCGCACTGCCAGGGGCCCTGTGTCCCAGTACATCCCAGTACGTTCTGAGACCCTCCCAGTTCATCCCAGTCTGTCCCAGTATAGTTTCATATCCTTTCCAGTTCATCCCAGCACATCCCAGTATCTCCCACTCTCTCCCAGTATGTTCCAGTATCCCCCAGTACATCCGCACCGCCAGGGGCCCTGTGTCCCAGTACATCCCAGTATGTTCTGAGACCCTCCTAGTTCATCCCAGTCTGTGCCAGTATAGTTTCATATCCTTTCCAGTTCATCCCAGTTCATCCCAGTCTGTCCCAGTATCCCCCAGTATAGTTTCACATCCTTTCCAGTTGATCCCAGTTCATCCCAGTCTGTCCCAGTATAGTTTCACATCCTTTCCAGTTGATCCCAGTTCATCCCAGTCTGTCCCAGTATCCCCCAGTATAGTTTCACATCCTTTCCAGTTGATCCCAGTTCATCCCAGTCTGTCCCAGTATCCCCAGTATAGTTTCACATCCTTTCCAGTTGATCCCAGTTCATCCCAGTCTGTCCCAGTATCCCCCAGTATAGTTTCACATCCTTTCCAGTTGATCCCAGTTCATCCCAGTCTGTCCCAGTATCCCCCAGTATAGTTTCACATCCTTTCCAGTTCATCCCAGTTCATCCCAGTCTTTCCCAGTATCCCCCAGTATAGTTTCATATCCCTTCCAGTCCCTCCCAGTTCATCCCAGCACATCCCAATATCTCCCAGTATGTTCCCGCATTCCCCAGTACATCCGCACCACCAGGGGTCCCGTGTCCCAGTTCCCCCCCAGTATGTTCCGAGATCCTCCCAGTTCACCCCAGTTCCTCCCAATCCAGCCCAGTATACCCCCGGGACCTCCCACACCCCGCCCCCCCCAGCCGGAAGTGGCCGCTCCAGCCGCCCCTCTCTATGGTTTCACCCCCGGAAGTGGCCGCTCCAGCCGCCCCTCTCTATGGTTTCACCCCCGGAAGTGGCCGCGGCGGCCGGAAGCGCCGTCACGTGATCAAGGACTCACGTGACCAGAGGAGGCTTTTGCGGAAGTGACCGGAACGATCGTGGTGAGGGGGGGGAATAATGATTGGGGGGGGTAATTAATGATTGGGGGGGTAATTAATGATCGGGGGTGTAATTAATGATTGGGAGGAGGGCGCGGGGGGGAGACAAAGGGGGGAGGGGGGGGTAATTAATGCCCTGGAGGGGATTTAATGAGTGTGTGGGGGGGTAATTAATGCCTTTGGGGGGAGGGGCAGAGAGAATTAATGACCCTGGGGGGGGGGCAAAGGGGGAGGGGGGGGTAAAGGAGGGGGGGCAGAGAGAGAGGGGCAAAAGGAGGGGGGGTGGGGGGGCAGAGGGGGGCGGGGGGGGCAAAAGGGGGGTGGGGGGCAGAGAGGGGGGGCAAAGGGGGGGAGAGAGAGGGGGGGCAAAAGGGGGGTGGAGGGGCAGATGGGGGGGCAAAAGGGGGAGCAGAGGGGGGTGGGGGGCAGATGAGGGGGGCAAAAGGGGGGTGGAGGGGCAGAAGGGGGGGCAAGAGGGGGAGCAGAGGGGGGTGGGGGCAGAGAGGAGGGGGCAAAAGGGGTGTGGAGGGGCAGATGAGGGGGGCAAAAGGGGGGCAGAGGGGGGTGGGGGGACAGGGGGGCAAAAGGGGAGTGGAGGGCAGATGGGGGGGCAAAAGGGGGGCAGAGGGGGGTGGGGGCAGAGAGGAGGGGGCAAAAGGGGGGTGGAGGGGCAGAAGGGGGGGCAAAAGGGGGAGCAGAGGGGGGTGGGGGGACAGAGGGGGGGCAAAAGGGGGGTGGAGGGGCAGATGAGGGGGGCAGAGGGGGGCGGGGGGACAGGGGGCAAAATGAGGGTGGAGGGGCAGAAGGGGGGGCAAAAGGGGGAGCAGAGGGGGGTGGGGGACAGAGGGGCAAAAGGGGGGTGGAGGGGCAGATGGGGGGGCAAAAGGGGGAGCAGAGGGGGGTGGGGGACAGAGGGGCAAAAGGGGGGTGGAGGGGCAGATGGGGGGGCAAAAGGGGGAGCAGAGGGGGGCAAAAGGGGGGACAGGGGGGCAAAAGGGGGGTGGAGGGGCAGATGGGGGGGCAAAAGGGGGAGCAGAGGGGGGTGGGGGACAGAGGGGCAAAAGGGGGGTGGAGGGGCAGATGGGGGGGCAAAAGGGGGAGCAGAGGGGGGTGGGGGGCAGAGAGGAGGGGGCAAAAGGAGGGACGGGAGGGCAAAGGGGTGGGGGGGGGCAGAGAAGGGGGCAAAGGGGGGGGTTGGGGCAGATGAGGGGGTCAAAAGGGGGGCAGAGGGGGGTGGGGGGACAGAGAGAGGGGGGCAAAGGGGTTGGGGGGTGGGGGTGGCCAAAGGGGGACAGAGAGAGGGGGCAAAGGAGGGTGGAGGGGGGGCAAAGGGGGGTGGGGGACAGAGAGAGGGGGCAACTGGGGGGGCAGATGGAGGGGGCAAAGGAGGGGGGGGGCAAGGGAGAGGGGGCAAAGGGGGTGGAGGGGTGGGAGATGGGGGGCAGAGGGGGGGGGGGGGCATCTCCCTGTCCCACCACGTCCCCTGTCCCCAAATCCATCTCCCACATCGTCCCCACTGTCCCCATCTCCCTCTCCCCCCACCTCCACCCCCACCTCCCCCCCCGTGTCCCCCTGTCCCCAAATCCATCTCCCACCACCTCCATCCCACGTCCCACCACCCCCCACCGTGTCCCCTGTCCCTGTGTCCCTCTCCCCCATCTCCCACCATCTCCATCCCACGTCCCACCACGTCCCACCATGTCCCCTGTCCCTGTGTCCTTCTCCCCTCATCTCCCACCACCTCCCACCACCCCCCACCATCCCCACGTCCCCCCACGTCCCCTGTCCCCATCTCCCTCTCCCCCCACCTCCACCCCCACCTCCCCACCCCATCCCTGTGTCCCCCCTGTCCCCAAATCCATCTCCCCCCATCTCCATCCCCACGTCCCACCACCTCCCACCACATCCCACCACGTCCCCTGTCCCCATCTCCACCTCCCACCACCTCCATCCCACCACCTCCCACCACGTCCCACCACGTCCCCTGTCTCCACATCCCTCTCCCACCATGTCCCCATCTCCCACCATCCCCACGTCCCACCATGTCCCCTGTCCCCACATCCCTCTCCCCCCACCTCCACCCCCACATCCCCCCCGTGTCCCCCTGTCCCCAAATCCATCTCCCACCACCTCCATCCCACCTCCCACCACCCCCCCCAACACCTCCCACCGTGTCCCCTGTCCCCATCTCCATCTCCTCCCACATCCCCCTGGTTCCATCCCCACGTCCCACCGTCCCCTGTCCCCACATCCCTCTCCCACCATGTCCCCATCTCCCACCATCTCCATCCCACGTCCCACCATGTCCCCTGTCCCTGTGTCCTTCTCCCCTCATCTCCCACCATCTCCCACCACCCCCCACCATCCCCACGTCCCACCACGTCCCCTGTCCCCATCTCCATTTCCCCCCACCTCCACCCCCACCTCCCCACCCCATCCCTGTGTCCCCCTGTCCCCAAATCCATCTCCCACCACCTCCATCCCACCTCCCACCACCCCCCACCACGTCCCACCACGTCCCCTGTCCCTGTGTCCCTCTCCCCCATCTCCCACCATCTCCATCCCCACCTCCCACCGTGTCCCCTGTCCCCATTTCCATCTCCTCCCACATCCCCCTGGTTCCATCCCCACGTCCCACCACGTCCCCTGTCCCCACATCCCTCTCCCCCCATCTCCATCCCATGTCCCACCACGTCCCCCCACGTCCCCTCTCCCCATCTCCATCTCCTCTCGTGTCCCACTGGTTCCATCTCCCTGTCCCACCATGTCCCCATCTCCCACCATCTCCATCTCCCTGTCCCCCCATGTCCCCCTGTCCCCAAATCCATCTCCCACCACCTCCATCCCACCCCCCACCACCCCCCACCACCTCCCACCGTGTCCCCTGTCCCCATCTCCATCTCCTCCCACATCCCCCTGGTCCCATCCCCACGTCCCACCATGTCCCCTGTCCCCACATCCCTCTCCCACCATGTCCCCATCTCCCACCATCCCCACGTCCCACCATGTCCCCTGTCCCCATCTCCATCTCCCACCACCTCCAACCCCACGTCCCCCCCATGTCCCCCTGGCCCCAAATCCATCTCCCACCACCTCCCACCACGTCCCCTGTCCTTGTGTCCCTCTCCCCCATCTCCCACCATCTCCATCCCACGTCCCACCGCGTCCCACCGCGTCCCACCACATCCCCTGTCCCCATCTCCATCTCCCACCACCTCCCACCACCCCCCACCACCTCCCACCACGTCCCCTGTCCCCACATCCCTCTCCCACCATGTCCCCATCTCCCACCATCTCCATCTCCCTGTCCCCCCATGTCCCCCTGTCCCCAAATCCATCTCCCACCACCTCCATCCCACCCCCCACCACCCCCCACCACCTCCCACCGTGTCCCCTGTCCCCATGTCCTTCTCCCCTCATCTCCCACCACCTCCCACCTTGTCCCCGTGTCCCCCTGTCCCCCCCTGGCCGTGTCCTCAGGCTCGGGGCCCCCCATGGACCTCCTGTTTGGGCGCCGGAAGACGCCGGAGGAGCTGCTGCGTCAGAACCAGCGGGCGCTGGGCAGGGCCCTGCGGGAGCTCGACCGCGAGCGGCAGAAGCTGGAGGCGCAGGAGAAGAAGATCATCGTGGACATCAAGAAGATGGCCAAGCAGGGCCAGATGGTGGGGGGAGAGGAGGGGACCTTGGGGGGGAGGAGCTTGGAGAGGACCAAGGGGTGGAGAGGGGGTGGGAGATGGGAGAGGAACGTTGGGTGGGGAGGAGCCCAAGGGACGTGGAGAGGACCAAGGGACACTTGGTGGGGACCAAGGGATGGAGAGGAGACCAAGGGACATTGGGGGGGACCAGGGGATGGAGGAGGAACATCAGGACCTGGAGGAGACCAAGGGATGTGGAGAGGACCAAGGGACACTTGGTGGGGACCAAGGGGTGGAGAGGAGACCAAGGGACATGGGGGGGACCAGGGGATGGAGGAGGAACATCAGGACCTGGAGGAGACCAAGGGATGTGGAGAGGATCAAGGGACACTTGGTGGGGACCAAGGGATGGAGGAGGAACATCAGGACCTGGAGGAGACCAAGGGACGTGGAAGGGACAGGGGATGGAGGAGGAACATCAGGACCTGGAGGAGACCAAGGGACACAAAAGGGACCTGGAGACACTTGGTGGGGCTGAGGGGATGGAGAGGAGACCAAGGGACGTGGAGAGGACCTTGGGATGGAGACAGGATCAGGAGATATGGAGGGGACAGGAGATGGAGGAGGAACATCAGGACCTGGAGGAGACCAAGGGACATTGGGGGGATCAAGGGACCTGGAGGAGACCTGGAGGGGACAGGAGATGGGAGAGGAATGGGAGGACCTGGAGGAGACCAAGGGATGTGGAGAGGACCAAGGGACACTTGGTGGGGACCAAGGGGTGGAGGAGGAGACCAAGGGACATTGGGGGGGGACCAGGGGATGGAGGAGGAACATCAGGGTGTGGAGGAGACCAAGGGATGTGGGGGGGACCTTGGGATGGAGAGGGGACCAGGAGACATGGAAAGGACAGGAGATGGAGGAGGAACATCAGGACCTGGAGGAGACCAAGGGACGTGGAGAGGACCAAGGGACACTTGGTGGGGACCAAGGGTTGGAGGAGGAACATCAGGACCTGGAGGAGACCAAGGGACATTGGGGGGGATCAAGGGACCTGGAGGGGACAGGAGATGGGAGGGGAATGGGAGGACCTGGAGGAGATCAAGGGATGTGGAGGGGACCAAGGGACACTTGTTGAGGATCAAGGGGTGGAGAGGAGACCAAGGGACGTGGGACAAGAGATCAGGGGACCTGGAGACACTTGGAGAGGTCCATGGGGTGGAGAGGAGAGAGGAGAATGGGGAGGGGATGGGAGAGGAACGTTGGGTGGGGAGGAGACCAAGGGACGTGGAGAGGACCAAGGGACACTTGGTGGGGACCAAGGGATGGAGAGGAGACCAAGGGACATGGGGGGGGACCAGGGGATGGAGGAGGAACATCAGGACCTGGAGGAGACCAAGGGACACAAATGGGACCTGGAGACACTTGGTGGGGCTGAGGGGATGGAGAGGAGACCAAGGGATGTGGAGAGGACCTTGGGATGGAGAGGGGACCAGGAGATATGGAGGGGACAGGAGATGGAGGAGGAACATCAGGACCTGGAGGAGACCAAGGGATGTGGAGAGGACGTGGGGACACTTGGTGGGGACCAAGGGGTGGAGGAGGAGACCAAGGGACATTGGGGGGGGACCAGGGGATGGAGGAGGAACATCAGGGTGTGGAGGAGACCAAGGGACATTGGGGGGATCAGGGGACCTGGAGGAGACCTGGAGGGGACAGGAGATGGGAGAGGAACGTGAGGATGTGGAGGAGACCAAGGGATGTGGAAGGGACAGGAGATGGAGGAGGAACATCAGGACGTGGAGGAGACCAAGGAAAGTGGAGAGGACCAAGGGACACTTGGTGGGGACCAAGGGATGGAGGAGGAACATCAGGACCTGGAGGAGACCAAGGGACATTGGGGGAATCAGGGGACCTGGAGGAGACCTGGAGGGGACAGGAGATGGGAGGGGAATTTGAGGACCTGGAGGAGACCAAGGGATGTGGAAGGGACAGGAGATGGAGGAGGAACATCAGGGTGTGGAGGAGACCAAGGGACGTGGGGGGGACCTTGGGATGGAGAGGGGACCAGGAGACATGGAAAGGACTGGAGATGGAGGAGGAACATCAGGACCTGGAGGAGACCAAGGGACATTGGGGGGATCAGGAGACCTGGAGGAGACCTGGAGGGGACAGGAGATGGGAGAGGAACATCAGGGTGTGGAGGAGACCAAGGGACGTGGAGAGGACGTGGGGACCAAGGGGTGGAGAGGAGACCAAGGGACATGGGGGGGACTGAAGATGGAGGAGGAACATCAGGACCTGGAGGAGACCAAGGGACATTGGGGAGATCAGGGGACCTGGAGACACTTGGAGAGGTCCAAGGGGTGGAGAGGAGAGAGGAGAATGGGGAGGGGATGGGAGATGGGAGAGGAACGTTGGGTGGGGAGGAGACCAAGGGACGTGGAGAGGACCAAGGGACACTTGGTGGGGACCAAGGGGTGGAGAGGAGACCAAGGGACATTGGGGGGGGACCAAGGGATGGAGGAGGAGACCAAGGGACATTGGGGGGGGACAGGGGATGGAGGAGGAACATCAGGACCTGGAGGAGACCAAGGGACGTGGAGAGGACGTGGGGACACTTGGTGGGGACCAAGGGATGGAGGAGGAGACCAAGGGACATTGGGAGGACCTTGGAGGAGACCAAGAGGTGCTGTGAGGACCTGGGGCTGAAGGTGGCTCCAGGGGCCGTGGAGGGGCTGAAGAGGGGACCTGGGGACACCGAGGGGACCTTGGGCCGTGGAGGCATCTGAGGGTCTTGGAGGGAAGCGTGGAGGGGCCTGGAGGGGCCTGGGACACCTGGGGACAGTGGGGGGACCTGGAGGGAACCTGGAGGGGACCTGGAGGTTCTGGAGAAGATCTTGAGGTGATGGAGAGGACCTGGGGACAGTGGTGGGACCTTGGGGACCTGGAGGGGATCTTGAGGACCTGGAGAGGATCTTGAGGACATAGAGAGGACCTTGGGGCATTGGAGAGGACCCTGGGACAGTGGTGGGACCGGGGGACATGGAGGGGACCTGGAGGACCTGGAGAAGATTTTGAGGTGATGGAGAGGACCTGGGGACAGTGGTGGCACCTTGGGGACAAGGAGAGGATCTTGGGGATGTGGAGAGGACCTTGGGGACAGTGGTGGGACCTTGAGGATCTGGAGAGGACCTGGAGGGGACCTGGAGAGGACCTGGAGAAGATCTTGAGGACATGGAGAGGGTCTTGGGGACAGTGGTGGGACCTGGGGGACCTGGAGGATGCCTTGAGGACCTGGAGAAGATCTTGAGGTGATGCAGAGGACCTTGGGATAGTTGTGGGACCTTGGGGACATGGAGGGGACCTGGAGAGGACCTTGGGGACCTGGAGAAGATCTTGAGAACATGGAGAGGACCTGAGGGCAGTGGTGGGACCTTGAGACCTGGAGGGGACCTGGAGGACTTGAAGAAGATCTTGAGGACATTGAGGGGACCTTGGGGACCTGGAAAAGATCTTGAGGGCAGTGGTGGGACCTGGGGGACCTGGAGGGGACCTGGAGAAGATCTTGGGGACCTGGAGGGGACCTTGGGGACAGTGGTGGGACCTGGGGGACCTGGAGAAGATCTTGAGGACCTGGAGAAGATCTTGAGGACCTGCAGAGGACCCTGGGGACAGTGGTGGGACCTTGAGACCTGGAGGGGACCTGGAGAAGATCTTGGGGACCTGGAGGGGACCTTGGGGACCTGGAGAAGATCTTGAGGACCTGGAGAGGACCTTGGGGACAGTGGTGGGACCTGGGGGACCTGGAGAAGATCTTGAGGACCTGGAGAAGACCCTGGGACAGTGGTGGGACCTGGGGGGCCTGGAGGGGACCTGGAGGTTCTGGAGAAGATCTTGAGGTGATGGAGAGGACCTTGGATCAGTGGTGGGACCTTGGGGACCTGGAGAGGACGTTGGGGATGTGGAGAGGACCTTGGATCAGTGGTGGGACCTGGGGACGTGGAGGGGACTTGGAGGGGACCTGGAGGACTTGAAGAAGATCTTGAGGGGACCTTGGGGACCTGGAGAAGATCTTGAGGACCTGGAGAAGACCCTGGGACAGTGGTGGGACCTGGGGGGCCTGGAGGGGACCTGGAGGTTCTGGAGAAGATCTTGAGGTGATGGAGAGGACCTTGGATCAGTGGTGGGACCTTGGGGACCTGGAGGGGACCTTGGGGACCTGGAGAGGACGTTGGGGATGTGGAGAGGACCTTGGATCAGTGGTGGGACCTGGGGACGTGGAGGGGACTTGGAGGGGACCTGGAGGACTTGAAGAAGATCTTGAGGGGACCTTGGGGACCTGGAGAAGATCTTGAGGACCTGGAGGGGACCTCGGGGTCAGTGGTGGGACCTGGGGGACCTCTGGGGGTCCGGGTGTCCCTGACCCCCCCCCCCCCCCGTGGCCCTCAGGACGCGGTGAAGATCATGGCCAAGGACCTGGTGAGGACGCGGCGCTACGTCAAGAAGTTCATCACGATGAGGGCCAACGTCCAGGCCGTGTCCCTCAAGATCCAGACCCTGAAATCCAACAACTCCATGGCCCAGGCCATGAAGGGGGTGACCAAGGCCATGGCCACCATGAACCGGCAGGTGGGGCCACCGGGGGGGGGGCTGGGGTGGCCACGGGGATGTCCTTGAGATACTTGGCCACCAGAAGCTGCCCTGAGGTGGCCACGGGGATGTCCTTGAGGCTGTGGCCACATGGGGTGTCTTGAGGTGGCCATTGGATGTCCTTGAGAACTTGGCCCCCAGGGGATGTCCTTGAGGCTGTGGCCACCATGGGGTGTCCTCAGGTGGCCACAGGGATGTTCTTGAGAACTTGGCCACCATGAACTGCCCTGGGGTGGCCCTGGAGATGTCTTGGAGGCCGTGGCCATAGGGGATGTCCTTGAGAACTTGGCCACCAGGGAATGAGGACCAGGGGATGTCCTTGAGGCTGTGGCCACCAGGAGCTGACCTGAGGTGGCCTTGGGGATGTCCTTGAGGCTGTGGCCACCAGGAGCTGACCTGAGGTGGCCATGGGGATGTCCTTGAGGCCGTGGCCACCAGAAGCGGCCCTGAGGTGGCCATGGGATGTCCTTGAGGCCGTGGCCACCATGGGGTGTCCTGAGGTGGCCACAGAGATGTCCTTCAGGCTGTGGCTGCCAGGAGCTGACCTGAGGTGGCCTCGGGGATGTCCTTGAGGCTGTGGCCACCAGAAGCGGCCCTGAGGTGGCCATGGGATGTCCTTGAGGCTGTGGCCACCATGGGGTGTCCTGGGTGGCCACGGGGATGTCCTTGAGAACTTGGCCCCCAGGGGATGTCCTTGAGGCCGTGGCCACCATGGGGTGTCCTCAGGTGGCCACAGGGATGTCCTTGAGAACTTGGCCACCATGAACTGCCCAGGGGTGGCCGTGGAGATGTCTTGGAGGCCGTGGCCATAGGGGATGTCCTTGAGGTTGTGGCCACCATGGGGTGTCCTGAGGTGGCCACGGGGATGTTCTTGAGAACTTGGCCACCAGGGAATGAGGACCAGGGGATGTCCTTGAGGCCGTGGCCACCATGGGGTGTCCTAGGGTGGCCACAGAGATGTCCTTCTGGCTGTGGCTGCCAGGAGCTGACCTGAGGTGGCCTTGGGGATGTCCTTGAGGCTGTGGCCACCAGAAGCTGCCCTGAGGTGGCCATGGAGATGTCCTTGAGGCCGTGGCCACATGGGGTGTCCTGAGGTGGCCATGGGATGTCCTTGAGAACTTGGCCACCAGGGAATGAGGACCAGGGGATGTTCTTGAGGCTGTGGCCACCAGAAGCTGCCCTGAGGTGGCCATGGAGATGTCCTTGAGGCTGTGGCCACCATGGGGTGTCCTGGGTGGCCTCAGGGATGTCCTTGAGGCTGTGGCCACCATGGGGTGTCCTGGGTGGCCTCAGGGATGTTCTTGAGAACTTGGCCACCATGAACTGCCGTGGGGTGGCCGTGGAGATGTCTTGGAGGCCGTGGCCATAGGGGATGTCCTTGAGGTCGTGGCCACCATGAATTGCCCTGAGGTGGCCACGGGGATGTCCTTGAGGCCATGGCCACCAGAAGCTGCCTTGAGGTGGCCGTCGGGATGTTCTTGAGAACTTGGCCACATGGGGTGTCTTGAGGTGGCCATTGGATGTCCTTGAGAACTTGGCCACCAGGGAATGAGGACCAGGGGATGTCCTTGAGGCTGTGGCCACCATGGGGGACCCTGAGGTGGCCACAGGGATGTCCTTGAGAACTTGGCCACCAGAAGCTGCCCTGAGGTGGCCACGGGGATGTCCTTGAGGCTGTGGCCACATGGGGTGTCTTGAGGTGGCCATGGGATGTCCTTGAGAACTTGGCCACCAGGGAATGAGGACCAGGGGATGTCCTTGAGGCCGTGGCCACCAGAAGCTGCCCTGAGGTGGCCAAAGGGATGTCCTTGAGAACTTGGCCACCAGGGGATGTCCTTGAGGCCGTGGCCACCAGAAGCTGCCCTGAGGTGGCCATGGGATGTCCTTGAGGCTGTGGCCACCATGGGGTGTCCTGGGTGGCCACAGGGATGTTCTTGAGAACTTGGCCACCATGAACTGCCCTGGGGTGGCCGTGGAGATGTCTTGGAGGCCGTGGCCATAGGGGATGTCCTTGAGGTCGTGGCCACCAGAAGCTGCCCTGAGGTGGCCTCAGGGATGTCCTTCAGGCCGTGGCCACCAGGGAATGTCCTGGGGTGGCCGTGGAGATGTCCTTGAGGCTGTGGCCACCATGGGGTGTCCTGGGTGGCCTCAGGGATGTTCTTGAGGTCATGGCCACCATGAACTGCCCTGAGGTGGCCATGGGATGTCCTTGAGGTTGTGGCCACCATGGGGTGTCCTCAGGTGGTCAAAGGGATGTTCTTGAGAACTTGGCCACCATGAACTGCCCTGGGGTGGCCGTGGAGATGTCTTGGAGGCCGTGGCCATTGGAGATGTCCTTGAGGTCGTGGCCACCATGAATTGCCCTGAGGCCGTGGCCGTGGGGATGTTCTTGAGAACTTGGCCACCATGGGTTGTCTTGAGGTGGCCATTGGATGTCCTTGAGAACTTGGCCACCAGGGAATGAGGACCAGGGGATGTTCTTGAGGCTGTGGCCACCATGGGGTGTCCTGGGTGGCCACAGGGATGTTCTTGAGGTCATGGCCACCATGAACTGCCCTGAGGTGGCCATGGGATGTCCTTGAGGTTGTGGCCACCATGGGGTTGTCCTCAGGTGGCCAAAGGGATGTCCTTGAGAACTTGGCCACCAGGGGATGTCCTTGAGGCTGTGGCCACCAGAAGCTGCCCTGAGGTGGCCAAAGGGATGTCCTTGAGAACTTGGCCACCAGGGGATGTCCTTGAGGCCGTGGCCACCAGAAGCTGCCCTGAGGTGGCCATGGGATGTCCTTGAGGCTGTGGCCACCATGGGGTGTCCTCAGGTGGCCACAGGAATGTTCTTGAGAACTTGGCCACCATGAACTGCCCTGGGGTGGCCGTGGAGATGTCTTGGAGGCCATGGCCATAGGGGATGTCCTTGAGAACTTGGCCACCAGGGAATGAGGACCAGGGGATGTCCTTGAGGCTGTGGCCACCATGGGGTGTCCTCAGGTGGCCATGGGATGTCCTTGAGAACTTGGCCACCATGAACTGCCCTGGGGTGGCCCTGGAGATGTCTTGGAGGCCGTGGCCATAGGGGATGTCCTTGAGGTTGTGGCCACCATGGGGTGTCCTGAGGTGGCCATGGGATGTCCTTGAGAACTTGGCCACCAGGGAATGAGGACCAGGGGATGTCCTTGAGGCTGTGGCCACCATGGGATGTCCTCAGGTGGTCAAAGGGATGTTCTTGAGAACTTGGCCACCATGAACTGCCCTGGGGTGGCCGTGGAGATGTCTTGGAGGCCGTGGCCATAGGGGATGTCCTTGAGGCTGTGGCCACCAGAAGCTGCCCTGAGGTGGCCTCAGGGATGTCCTCCAGGCCATGGCCACCAGGGAATGTCCTGGGGTGGCCGTGGAGATGTCCTTGAGGCTGTGGCCACCATGGGGTGTCCTGGGTGGCCTCAGGGATGTTCTTGAGGTCATGGCCACCATGAACTGCCCTGAGGTGGCCATGGGATGTCCTTGAGGCTGTGGCCACCATGGGGTGTCCTGAGGTGGCCATGGGATGTCCTTGAGAACTTGGCCACCAGGGAGTGAGGACCAGGGGATGTCCTTGAGGCCGTGGCCACCAGAAGCTGCCCTGAGGTGGCCATGGGATGTCCTTGAGGTTGTGGCCACCATGGGGTGTCCTGGGTGGCCACAGGGATGTCCTTGAGAACTTGGCCACCATGAACTGCCCTGGGGTGGCCGTGGAGATGTCTTGGAGGCCGTGGCCATTGGGGATGTCCTTGAGGCTGTGGCCACCAGAAGCTGCCCTGAGGTGGCCTCAGGGATGTTCTTGAGACCTTGGCCTCCAGGGGATGTCCTTGAGGCTGTGGCCACCATGAATTGCCCTGAGGTGGCCACGGGGATGTCCCTGAGGCCGTGGCCCCCCCAGGAGGTGTCCCCAAGGTCCAACCCCCCCCGTGTCCCCTCTGCAGCTGAAGCTGCCCCAGATCCAGAAGATCATGATGGAGTTCGAGAAGCAGGCGGAGCTGATGGACATGAAGGAGGAGCTGATGAACGACGCCATCGACGAGGCCCTGGGCGACGAGGAGGACGAGGAGGAGAGGTGGGGACACCCCGGGGGGGGCACCCCGGGGGCTGGGACACCCCGGGGGGGGACCTGGTGGGACCTGGAGAGGGTGGGAGATGAGGAGATGGGGAATGGGGACCTGGGGGGACCTGGAATGGACCTGGAGAAGGTGGAAGATGAGGAGATGGAGGATGGGGGCCTGGTGGGACCTGGGATGGACCTGGTAGGATGGGGAATGGGGACCTGGAGAAGGTGGGAGATGAGGAGATGGGGAATGGGGACCTGGGGGGACCTGGAGAGGGACCTGGAGATGGTGGGAGGTTGGGATATGGAGGATGGAGACCTGGTGGGACCTGGGATGGACCTGGTGGGATGTGGAGAGGGACCTGGAGAAGGTGGGAGATGAGGAGTTGGGGAATGAGGACCTGGAGAAGGTGGGAGGTTGGGAGATGGAGGATGAGGACCTGGGGGGACCTGGAAGGGGACCTGGTGGGGTGTGGAGAAGGTGGAAGATGAGGAGATGGGGAATGGGGACCTGGTGGGACCTGGAGAGGGGACCTGGAGAAGGTGGGAGATGAGGATGTGGGGAATGGGGACCTGGTGGGACCTGGGATGGACCTGGTGGGATGTGGAGAGGGACCTGGAGAAGGTGGGAGGTTGGGATGTGGGGAATGGAGACCTGGGGGGACCTGGGATGGACCTGGAGAAGGTGGGAGATGAGGACCTGGTGGGATGTGAGAGGGACCTGGGGGGATGGACCTGGTGGGACCTGGGATGGGGACCTGGTGGGATGTGGAGAAGGTGGAAGATGAGGATGTGGGGAATGGGGACCTGGGGGGACCTGGAGAGGGGCCTGGAGAAGGTGGAAGATGAGGACCTGGTGGGATGGAGCTGGTGGGACCTGGGATGGGATCTGGTGGGATGTGGAGAGGGACCTGGAGAACGTTGGAGGTTGGGATATGGGGAATGGGGACCTGGTGGGACCTGGGATGGACCTGGTGGGACGGGGAATGGGGACCTGGAGAAGGTGGGAGATGAGGAGATGGGGAATGGGGACCTGGGAGGACCTGGGATGGACCTGGAGAAGGTGAGAGGTTGGGATATGGAGGATGGAGACCTGGGGGGACCTGGAATGGGGACCTGGTGGGGACATGGAATGGACCTGGTGGGACCTGGAGAGGGACCTGGAGATGGTGGAAGGTTGGGAGATGGAGAATGGGGACCTGGTGGGACCTGGAATGGGACCTGGTGGGACCTGGGGTGGGGTCTGGAGAAGGTGGGAGATGAGGATGTGGTGGAGTTGGGACATGGAGAGGGACCTGGAGATGGTGGGAGATGAGGACCTGGTGGGACTTGGAGAGGGGACGTGGTGGGGACATGGAGAAGGAAGGTGGAAGATGAGGAACTGGTGGGATGTGGAGAGGGACCTGGAGAAGGTTGGAGGTCGGGATATGGAGGATGAGGACCTGGGGTGGGACCTGGAGAAAGTGGGAGATGAGGAGATGGGGAATGAGGACCTGGTGGGATGTGGAGAGGGGCTTTGGAGAAGGTGGGAGATGAGGACCTGGTGGGATGTGGGATGGGATCTGGAGAAGGTGGGAGATGAGGAGATGGAGAATGGGGGCCTGGGGGGACCTGGGATGGACCTGGTGGGATGGGGAATGGGGACCTGGAGAAGGTGGGAGGTTGGGATATGGAGGATGAGGACCTGGGGGGACCTGGAGAGGGGACCTGGTGGGGTGTGGAGAAGGTGGGAGATGAGGAGATGGGGAATGGGGACCTGGTGGGACCTGGGATGGGATCTGGTGGGATGTGGAGAGGGACCTGGAGAAGGTGGGAGGTTGGGATATTCAGGATGAGGACCTGGGGTGGGACCTGGAGAAGGTGGGAGATGAGGAGATGGGGAATGAGGACCTGGAGAAGGTGGGAGGTTGGGATACGGAGGATGAGGACCTGGGGGGACCTGGGGTGGGGACCTGGAGAAGGTGGGAGATGGGGATGTGGGGAATGGGGACCTGGGGGGACCTGGGATGGACCTGGTGGGATGTGGAGAGGGACCTGGAGAAGGTTGGAGGTTGGGATATGGGGAATGGGGACCTGGTGGGACCTGGGATGGACCTGGAGAAGGTGGAAGATGAGGACCTGGTGGGATGTGGGATGGAATCTGGTGGGGACATGGAATGGACCAGGAGAAGGTGGGAGATGGGGATGTGTTGGGGTTGGGACACGGAGAGGGACCTGGAGATGGTGGAAGGTTGGGAGATGGAGGATGAGGACCTGGGGGGACCTGGGATGGACCTGGTGGGATGTGGAGAAGGTGGAAGATGAGGAGATGGAGAATGGGGACCTGGTGGGACCTGGTGGGATGTGGAGAGGGATCTGGAGAAGGTGGGAGGTTGGGATATGGAGGATGGGACCTGGTGGGACCTGGAATGGGACCTGGTGGGTCCTGGGGTGGGGTCTGGAGAAGGTTGGAAGATGAGGATGTGGTGGGGTTGGGACATGGAGAGGGACCTGGAGGTGGTGGGAGATGGGGAGATGGAGAATGGGGACCTGGGGGGACCTGGGATGGAGCTGGTGGGATGTGGAGAGGGACCTGGAGAAGGTGGGAGGTCGGGATATGGAGGATGGAGACCTGGGGGGACCTGGAATGGGGACCTGGTGGGGTGTGGAGAAGGTGGGAGATGAGGATGTGGAGAGGGGACCTGGTGGGACCTGGAGAGGGGACCTGGAGAAGGTGGGAGATGAGGACCTGGTGGGATGGGGACGAACGTGGAAGGTGGGAAAGTGGGGAGTGGGGACCTGGAGAAGGTGGGAGATGGGGATGTGGGGAATGGGGACCTGGTGGGACCTGGGATGGGATCTGGTGGGGACATGGAATGGACCTGGTGGGACATGGGATGGGACCTGGAGAAAGTGGGAGATGAGGAGATGGGGAATGGGGACCTGGGGGGACCTGGAGAGGGGCTTTGGAGAAGGTGGGAGATGAGGACCTGGTGGGATTGGGATCTGGTGGGGACATGGAATGGACCAGGAGAAGGTGGAAGATGAGGAGATGGGGAATGAGGACCTGGTGGGACCTGGGATGGACCTGGTGGGATGTGGAGAGGGACCTGGAGAAGGTGGGAGATGAGGACCTGGTGGGATGGAGCTGGTGGGACCTGGGATGGACCTGGAGAAGGTGGGAGGTTGGGATATGGAGGATGGGACCTGGGGGGACCTGGGGTGGGACCTGGAGATGGTGGGAGATGAGGACCTGGTGGGATGTGAGAAGGACCTGGGGGGATGGACCTGGTGGGACCTGGAGAGGGGACCTGGTGGGACGTGGAGAAGGTGGAAGATGAGGAGATGGGGAATGGGGACCTGGGGGGACCTGGAGAGGGGACTTGGTGGGACCTGGGATGGACCTGGAGAAGGTGGAAGATGAGGACCTGGTGGGATGGAGCTGGTGGGACCTGGGGTGGGGTCTGGGGGGACCTGGAGAGGGACCTGGAGAGGGGACACAGAGAAGGTGGGAGATGAGGACCTGGTGGGACCTGGGATGGACCTGGGGGGATGTGGAGAGGGACCTGGAGACGGTGGAGGGTTGGGATATGGGGAATGGGGACCTGGTGGGACCTGGGATGGGACCTGGTGGGATGGGGAATGGGGACCTGGAGAAGGTGGGAGGTTGGGATATGGAGGATGGAGACCTGGGGGGACCTGGAATGGGGACCTGGTGGGGTGTGGAGAAGGTGGGAGATGAGGACCTGGTGGGATGGAGCTGGTGGGACCTGGGATGGGATCTGGTGGGATGTGGAGAGGGACCTGGAGAAGGTGGGAGATGAGGAGATGGGGAATGGGGACCTGGGGGGACCTGGAGAGGGGCTTTGGAGAAGGTGGGAGATGAGGACCTGGTGGGATGGGATCTGGTGGGGACATGGAATGGACCAGGAGAAGGTGGGAGATGAGGAGATGGGGAATGAGGACCTGGTGGGACCTGGGATGGGGACCTGGAGAACGTGGGAGATGGGGATGTGGGGAATGGGGACCTGGTGGGACCTGGGGTGGACCTGGTGGGATGTGGAGAGGGACCTGGGGGGACCTGGGATGGACCTGGGGGGACGTGGAGAGGGGACCTGGAGATGGTGGGAGGTGAGGACCTGGTGGGATGTGAGAGGGACCTGGGGGGATGGACCTGGTGGGACCTGTGGTGGGGTCTGGAGAAGGTTGGAAGATGAGGAACTGGTGGGATGGAGCTGGTGGGACCTGGGATGGGATCTGGGGGGACGTGGAGAGGGACCTGGAGAGGGGACACGGAGAAGGTGGGAGATGAGGACCTGGGATGGACCTGGTGGGATGGGGAATGGGGACCTGGAGAAGGTGGGAGATGAGGAGATGGGGAGTGGGGACCTGGGGGGACCTGGAGAGGGACCTGGAGAAGGTGGGAGATGAGGACCTGGTGGGATGGAGCTGGTGGGACCTGGGATGGGATCTGGAGAAGGTGGGAGGTTGGGATATGGAGGATGGAGACCTGGGGGGACCTGGGGTGGGACGTGGAGATGGTGGGAGATGAGGACCTGGTGGGATGTGAGAAGGACCTGGGGGGATGGACCTGGTGGGACCTGGAGAGGGGACCTGGTGGGACGTGGAGAAGGTGGGAGATGGGGAGATGGAGAATGGGGACCTGGTGGGACCTGGAGAGGGGACCTGGTGGGACGTGGAGAAGGTGGGAGATGAGGAGATGGGGAATGGGGACCTGGGGGGACCTGGAGAGGGGACTTGGTGGGATGTGGAGAGGGACCTGGAGAAGGTGGGAGTTGAGGAGATGGAGAATGGGGACCTGGTGGGACCTGGGATGGACCTGGGGGGACCTGGAGAGGGACCTGGAGAAGGTGGGAGATGAGGACCTGGTGGGATGTGAGAAGGACCTGGGGGGATGGACCTGGTGGGACCTGGAATGGGGACCTGGGGGGACCTGGAGAGGGGACTTGGTGGGACCTGGGATGGACCTGGAGAAGGTGGGAGATGAGGACCTGGTGGGATGGAGCTGGTGGGACCTGGGGTGGGATCTGGGGGGACCTGGAGAGGGACCTGGAGAGGGGACACAGAGAAGGTGGGAGATGAGGACCTGGGGGGACCTGGGATGGACCTGGGGGGATGTGGAGAGGGACCTGGAGACGGTGGAGGGTTGGGATATGGGGAATGGGGACCTGGTGGGACCTGGAGAGGGGACCTGGTGGGGTGTGGAGAAGGTGGGAGATGAGGACCTGGTGGGATGGAGCTGGTGGGACCTGGGATGGGATCTGGTGGGATGTGGAGAGGGACCTGGAGAAGGTGGGAGGTTGGGGTACGGGGAATGGGACCTGGTGGGGCCTGGAGAGGGTGGGAGGTGAGGAGATGGGGAATGGGGACCTGGGGGGACCTGGAGAGGGACCTGGAGATGGTGGGAGGTTGGGATATGGAGGATGGAGACCTGGTGGGACCTGGGATGGACCTGGTGGGATGTGGAGAGGGACCTGGAGAAGGTGGGAGATGAGGAGATGGAGAAAGAGGACATGATGGGACCTGGAAGGGGACCTGGTGGGGTGTGGAGAAGGTGGGAGATGAGGACCTGGTGGGATGTGGGATGGGATCTGGTGGGGACATGGAATGGACCAGGAGAAGGTGGGAGATGGGGATGTGGTGGGGTTGGGACATGGAGAGGGACCTGGAGATGGTGGGAGATGGGGAGATGGAGAATGGGGACCTGGGGGGACTTGGGATGGACCTGGTGGGACGTGGAGAGGGACCTGGAGAAGGTGGGAGATGAGGAACTGGTGGGATATGGAGAGGGACCTGGGGGGATGGACCTGGTGGGACCTGGGACGGGATCTGGTGGGATGTGGAGAGGGACCTGGAGAACGTTGGAGGTTGGGATATGGGGAATGGGACCTGGTGGGACCTGGGATGGACCTGGTGGGACGGGGAATGAGGACCTGGAGATGGTGGGAGATGAGGAGATGGGGAATGGGGACCTGGGAGGACCTGGGGAGGAACCTGGAGAAGGTGAGAGGTTGGGATATGGAGGATGGAGACCTGGGGGGACCTGGAATGGGGACCTGGTGGGGACATGGAATGGACCTGGTGGGACCTGGAGAGGGACCTGGAGATGGTGGAAGGTTGGGAGATGGAGAATGGGGACCTGGTGGGACCTGGAATGGGACCTGGTGGGACCTGGGGTGGGGTCTGGAGAAGGTTGGAAGATGAGGATGTGGTGGAGTTGGGACACGGAGAGGGACCTGGAGGTGGTGGGAGATGAGGAGATGGAGAATGGGGACCTGGGGGGACCTGGAGAGGGGCCTGGAGAAGGTGGAAGATGAAGACCTGGTGGGACTTGGAGAGGGGACGTGGTGGGGATGTGGAGAAGGGGACCTGGAGAAGGTGGAAGATGAGGAACTGGTGGGATGTGGAGAGGGACCTGGGATGGTGGGAGATGAGGAGATGGAGAATGGGGGCCTGGTGGGACCTGGGATGGACCTGGAGAAGGTGGAAGATGAGGATGTGGGGAATGGGGACCTGGTGGGACCTGGGATGGGATCTGGTGGGGACATGGAATGGACCTGGTGGGATGTGGGATGGGACCTGGAGAAGGTGGGAGATGAGGACCTGGTGGGTTTGGGACATGGAATGGGCACCTGGAGATGGTGGGAGGTTGGGATATGGAGGATGGGGACCTGGTGGGACGTGGGACGGGACCTGGAGAAGGTGGGAGATGAGGATGTGGTGGGGTTGGGACATGGAGAGGGACCTGGAGAAGGTGGGAGATGGGGAGATGGAGAATGGGGACCTGGGGGGATGTGGGGTGGGATCTGGTGGGACGTGGAGAGGGAACGGGAGGAGGTGGGAGGTTGGGATGTGGAGGATGGAGACCTGGGGGGACCTGGAAGGGGGACCTGGTGGGGTGTGGAGAAGGTGGAAGATGAGGAGATGGGGAATGGGGACCTGGAGAAGGCGGGAGGTCGGGATACGGAGGATGAGGACCTGGGGGGACCTGGAAGGGGACCTGGAGAAGGTGGGAGATGAGGACCTGGTGGGACCTGGAGAGGGACCTGGGGGGATGGACCTGGTGGGACCTGGAATGGGGACCTGGTGGGATGTGGAGAGGGGACCTGGTGGGATCTGGGATGGACCTGGAGAAGGTGGAAGATGAGGAACTGGTGGGATGGAGCTGGTGGGACGTGGAGAGGGACCTGGAGTGGGCACACGGAGAAGGTGGGAGATGAGGACCTGGTGGGACCTGGGATGGACCTGGTGGGATGGGGAATGGGGACCTGGAGAAGGTGGGAGATGGGGATGTGGGGAATGGGGACCTGGGGGGACCTGGGATGGACCTGGTGGGATGTGGAGAGGGACCTGGAGAAGGTGGGAGATGAGGACCTGGTGGGATGGAGCTGGTGGGACCTGGGATGGACCTGGAGAAGGTGGAAGATGAGGACCTGGTGGGATGTGAGAAGGATCTGGGGGGATGGACCTGGTGGGACGTGGAGAGGGGACCTGGTGGGACGTGGAGAAGGTGGAAGATGAGGAGATGGGGAATGGGGACCTGGGGGGACCTGGAGAGGGGACTTGGTGGGACCTGGGATGGACCTGGAGAAGGTGGAAGATGAGGACCTGGTGGGATGGAGCTGGTGGGACCTGGGGTGGGGTCTGGGAGGACTTGGAGAGGGACCTGGAGAGGGGACACAGAGAAGGTGGGAGATGAGGACCTGGGGGGACCTGGGATGGACCTGGGGGGATGTGGAGAGGGACCTGGAGACGGTGGAGGGTTGGGATATGGGGAATGGGGACCTGGTGGGACCTGGGATGGGACCTGGTGGGATGGGGAATGGGGACCTGGAGAAGGTGGGAGGTTGGGATATGGAGGATGGAGACCTGGGGGGACCTGGAATGGGGACCTGGTGGGGTGTGGAGAAGGTGGGAGATGAGGACCTGGTGGGATGGAGCTGGTGGGATGGGGAATGGGGACCTGGAGAAGGTGGGAGATGAGGAGATGGGGAGTGGGGACCTGGGGGGACCTGGAGAGGGACCTGGAGAAGGTGGGAGATGAGGACCTGGTGGGATGGAGCTGGTGGGACCTGGGATGGACCTGGAGAAGGTGGGAGGTTGGGATATGGAGGATGGAGACCTGGGGGGACCTGGGGTGGGACGTGGAGATGGTGGGAGATGAGGACCTGGTGGGATGTGAGAAGGACCTGGGGGGATGGACCTGGTGGGACCTGGAGAGGGGACCTGGTGGGACCTGGAGAAGGTGGGAGATGGGGAGATGGAGAATGGGGACCTGGGGGGACCTGGAGAGGGGCCTGGAGAAGGTGGAAGATGAGGACCTGGTGGGACTTGGAGAGGGGACGTGGTGGGGATGTGGAGAAGGGGACCTGGAGAAGGTGGAAGATGAGGAACTGGTGGGATGTGGAGAGGGACCTGGGATGGTGGGAGATGAGGAGATGGAGAATGGAGGCCTGGTGGGACCTGGGATGGACCTGGAGAAGGTGGAAGATGAGGATGTGGGGAATGGGGACCTGGAGAGGGGCCTGGAGAAGGTGGAAGATGAGGACCTGGTGGGATGGAGCTGGTGGGACCTGGGATGGGATCTGGTGGGATGTGGAGAGGGACCTGGAGAACGTTGGAGGTTGGGATATGGGGAATGGGGACCTGGTGGGACCTGGGATGGGACCTGGTGGGATGGGGAATGGGGACCTGGAGAAGGTGGGAGATGAGGAGATGGGGAGTGGGGACCTGGGGGGACCTGGAGAGGGACCTGGAGAAGGTGGGAGATGAGGACCTGGTGGGATGGAGCTGGTGGGACCTGGGATGGACCTGGAGAAGGTGGGAGGTTGGGATATGGAGGATGGAGACCTGGGGGGACCTGGAATGGGGACCTGGTGGGGACCTGGAATGGACCTGGTGGGACCTGGAGAGGGACCTGGAGATGGTGGAAGGTTGGGAGATGGAGAATGGGGACCTGGTGGGACCTGGGGTGGGGTCTGGAGAAGGTGGAAGATGAGGATGTGGTGGAGTTGGGACACGGAGAGGGACCTGGAGGTGGTGGGAGATGGGGAGATGGAGAATGGGGACCTGGGGGGACCTGGGATGGACCTGGAGAAGGTGGAAGATGAGGATGTGGGGAATGGGGACCTGGTGGGACCTGGGATGGGATCTGGTGGGGACATGGAATGGACCTGGTGGGACATGGGATGGGACCTGGAGAAGATGGGAGATGAGGAGATGGGGAATGGGGACCTGGGGGGATGTGGGGTGGGAGCTGGAGAAGGTGGGAGATGAGGACCTGGTGGGTTTGGGACATGGAATGGGCACCTGGAGATGGTGGGAGGTTGGGATATGGAGGATGGGGACCTGGTGGGACGTGGGACGGGACCTGGAGAAGGTGGGAGATGAGGAGATGGAGAATGGGGACCTGGGGGGATGTGGGGTGGGATCTGGTGGGATGTGGAGAGGGAACGGGAGGAGGTGGGAGGTTGGGATGTGGAGGATGGAGACCTGGGGGGACCTGGAATGGGGACCTGGTGGGGTGTGGAGAAGGTGGGAGATGGGGATGTGGAGAGGGGACCTGGGGGGACCTGGAGAAGGTGGGAGATGGGGATGTGGGGAATGGGGACCTGGGGGGACCTGGGATGGACCTGGTGGGATGTGGAGTGGGGACCTGGAGATGGTGGGAGATGAGGACCTGGTGGGATGTGAGAGGGACCTGGGGGGATGGACCTGGTGGGACCTGGGGTGGGGTCTGGAGAAGGTTGGAAGATGAGGATGTGGTGGGGTTGGGACATGGAGAGGGACCTGGAGGTGGTGGGAGATGGGGAGATGGAGAATGGGGACCTGGGGGGACCTGGAGAAGGTGGGAGATGAGGACCTGGTGGGATGGAGATGATGGGACCTGGGATGGGATCTGGTGGGATGTGGAGAGGAACCTGGAGGAGGTGGGAGGTTGGGATATGGGGAATGGGACCTGGTGGGACCTGGAGAGGGGCTTTGGAGAAGGTGGAAGATGAGGACCTGGTGGGATGTGGGATGGGATCTGGAGAAGGTGGAAGATTAGGAGATGGGGAATGGGGACCTGGTGGGACCTGGGATGGACCTGGTGGGATGTGGAGAGGGACCTGGAGAAGGTGGGAGATGAGGAGATGGGGAATGGGGACCTGGAGAAGGAGGGAGGTCGGGATACGGAGGATGAGGACCTGGGGGGACCAGGAAGGGGACCTGGAGAAGGTGGGAGATGAGGACCTGGTGGGACCTGGAGAGGGACCTGGTGGGATGTGGAGAGGGGACCTGGTGGGACCTGGGATGGACCTGGAGAAGGTGGAAGATGAGGAACTGGTGGGATGGAGCTGGTGGGACGTGGAGAGGGACCTGGAGAGGGCACACGGAGAAGGTGGGAGATGAGGACCTGGTGGGACCTGGGATGGACCTGGTGGGATGGGGAATGGGGACCTGGAGAAGGTGGGAGATGGGGATGTGGGGAATGGGGACCTGGGGGGACCTGGGATGGACCTGGTGGGATGTGGAGAGGGACCTGGAGAAGGTGGGAGATGAGGACCTGGTGGGATGGAGCTGGTGGGACCTGGGATGGACCTGGAGAAGGTGGGAGGTTGGGATATGGAGGATGGGACCTGGTGGGACCTGGGATGGACCTGGAGAAGGTGGAAGATGAGGACCTGGTGGGATGTGAGAAGGACCTGGGGGGATGGACCTGGTGGGACCTGGAGAGGGGACCTGGTGGGACGTGGAGAAGGTGGAAGATGAGGAGATGGGGAATGGGGACCTGGGGGGACCTGGAGAGGGGACCTGGTGGGACCTGGGATGGACCTGGAGAAGGTGGAAGATGAGGACCTGGTGGGATGGAGCTGGTGGGACCTGGGGTGGGGTCTGGGGGGACCTGGAGAGGGACCTGGAGAGGGGACACAGAGAAGGTGGGAGATGAGGACCTGGGGGGACCTGGGATGGACCTGGGGGGATGTGGAGAGGGACCTGGAGACGGTGGAGGGTTGGGATATGGGGAATGGGGACCTGGTGGGACCTGGGATGGGACCTGGTGGGATGGGGAATGGGGACCTGGAGAAGGTGGGAGGTCGGGATATGGAGGATGGAGACCTGGGGGGACCTGGAATGGGGACCTGGTGGGGTGTGGAGAAGGTGGGAGATGAGGACCTGGTGGGATGGAGCTGGTGGGACCTGGGATGGGATCTGGTGGGATGTGGAGAGGGACCTGGAGAAGGTGGGAGATGAGGAGATGGGGAATGGGGACCTGGGGGGACCTGGAGAGGGGCTTTGGAGAAGGTGGAAGATGAGGACCTGGTGGGATGGGATCTGGTGGGGACATGGAATGGACCAGGAGAAGGTGGGAGATGAGGAGATGGGGAATGAGGACCTGGTGGGACCTGGGATGGGGACCTGGAGAAGGTGGGAGATGGGGATGTGGGGAATGGGGACCTGGTGGGACCTGGAGAGGGACCTGGTGGGGTGTGGAGAAGGTGGAAGATGAGGAGATGGAGAATGGGGACCTGGGGGGACCTGGAGGGGGGACCTGGTGGGACCTGGGATGGACCTGGAGAAGGTGGAAGATGAGGACCTGGTGGGACTTGGAGAGGGGACATGGTGGGGATGTGGAGAAGGGGACCTGGAGAAGGTTGGAAGTCGGGATATGGAGGATGAGGACCTGGGGTGGGACCTGGAGAAAGTGGGAGATGAGGAGATGGGGAATGAGGACCTGGTGGGATGTGGAGAGGGACCTGGAGAAGGTGGGAGATGAGGACCTGGTGGGATGTGGGATGGGATCTGGTGGGGACATGGAATGGACCAGGAGAAGGTGGGAGATGAGGATGTGTTGGGGTTGGGACATGGAGAGGGACCTGGAGATGGTGGAAGGTTGGGAGATGGAGGATGAGGACCTGGGGGGACCTGGAATGGGGAGGTGGAGAAGGTGGGAGATGAGGATGTGGGGAATGGGGCCTGGAGGGACCTGGGATGGACCTGGTGGGATGTGGAGAGGGACCTGGAGAAGGTGGGAGATGAGGACCTGGTGGGATGGAGCTGGTGGGACCTGGGGTGGGGTCTGGGGGGACCTGGAGAGGGACCTGGAGAGGGGACACGGAGAAGGTGGGACCTGGGGGGACCTGGGGTGGGGACGAAGGTGGAAGGAGGGCCCGTGGGGGATGGGGACCTGGAGGGACACCTGGGGACATCGTGGGGGTGCAGGGGGGGGATGGGCACTGGGGTTGGGGCCACTGAGGGGACCCTGGGGACACTTTGGGGGGGTTGGGGACACTGGGGGGGTTGGGGACACTGGGGGGGGGTTGAGGACACTGGGGGGGCCCTGGGGGGGTTGGGGGACACTTTGGGGGGGTTGGGGACACTGAGGGGGTTGGGGACACTTCATGGGGGGGTCGTGGGGACATTGAGGGGGAACCCTGGGGTTGGGGACACTGGGAGGACCCTGGGGGGGACACTTTGGGGGGGGTTGGGGACAATTTGGGGGGGTTTGGGGACACTGGAGGGTTTTGGGGACACTTTGGGGGGGGACAGGGGACAGTGAGGGGGTTGGGGGACACTGGGAGGACCCTTGGGGGACACTGTGGGGGGGACATTGGGGTTGGGGACACTTTGGAGGGCCCAGGGGACACTGAGGGGACCCTGGGGACACTTTTGGGGGGGGTTTGGGGACACTGGGGGGACCCTGGGGGGGTTGGGGGACAGTTTGGGGGGGACAGGGGGACACTGGGGGGTCAGGGGGACACTTTGGGGGTTGGGGACACTTTGGGGGGGGTTGTGGGGACATTGAGGGGGGACCCTGGGGTTGGGGACACTGGGAGGACCCTGGGGGGGACATTGGGGGGGGGACATTGGGGTTGGGGACACTTTGGGGGGCGCAGGGGACACTGAGGGGGGGTTGGGGACACTGAGGGGACCCTGGGGACACTTTGGGGGGGGTTTGGGGACATTGGGGGGGCCCTGGGGGGGGTTGGGGACACTTTGGGGGGGACAGGGGGGACACTGGGAGGACCCTGGGGGGACCTTGAGGGGGGTTGGGGGGGGGACAGCGGGGTTGGGGACACTGAGGGGACCCTGGGGACACTTTGGGGGGGTCGGGGGGACAATTTGGGGGGGGTTGGGGACACTTTGGGGGCCACTGGGGGGGTTGGGGGGACACCGAGGGGGGGTCGGGGGACACTGAGGGGACCCTGGGGACACTTTGGGGGGGCACAGGGGGACACTGGGGGGTTTGGGGACACTGGGAGGACCCTGGGGGGGACATTGGGGGGGGTTGGGGACAGTTTGGGGGGGGTTTGGGGACACTTTGGGAGGGGACAGGGGACAGTGAGGGGGTTGGGGGACACTGGGAGGACCCTTGGGGGACACTGGGGGGGGACATTGGGGTTGGGGACACTTTGGGGGGCCCAGGGGACACTGAGGGGATCCTGGGGACACTTTTGGGGGGGTTTGGGGACACTGGGGGGGCCCTGGGGGGGGTTGGGGACACTTTGGGGGGGACAGGGGGACGGACACTGGGAGGACCCTGGGGGGACCTTGAGGGGGGTTGGGGGGGGGACAGTGGGGTTGGGGACACTGAGGGGACCCTGGGGACACTTTGGGGGGGCACAGGGGGACACTGAGGGGTTTGGGGACACTGGGAGGACCCTGGGGGGACACTTTGAAGGGGGTTGGGGACACTGGGGGGGGCACTGGGGGGGTAATGGGACAGTTTGGGGGGGACAGGGGGGACACTGGGGGGGATGGGGGACACTTTAGGGGGGGTTGGGGACACTTTGGGGGGGGTTGTGGGGACATTGAGGGGGGACCCTGGGGTTGGGGACACTGGGAGGACCCTGGGGGGACACTGGGGGGGGGACATTGGGGTTGGGGACACTTTGGGGGGCACAGGGGACACTGAGGGGGGGTTGGGGACACTGAGGGGACCCTGGGGACACTTTGGGGGGGTCTGCGGGGTAATGGGACAGTTTGGGGGGACAGGGGGGACACTGGGGGGGATGGGCACAATTTAGGGGGGGTTGGGGACACTTTGGGGGGGGTCAGGGGGACACTTTGGGGGTTGGGGACACTTTATGGGGGGGTCGTGGGGACATTGAGGGGGGACCCTGGGGTTGGGGACACTGGGAAGACCCTGGGGGGGACACTTTGGGGGGGGTTGGGGACAATTTGGGGGGGTTTGGGGACACTGGAGGGTTTTGGGGACACTTTGGGGGGGACAGGGGACAGTGAGGGGGTTGGGGACACTGGGAGGACCCTTGGGGGACACTTTGGGGGGGGGTTGGGGACACTGGGGGGGCCCTGGGGGGGGTTGGGGGACACTTTGGGGGGGACAGGGGGACACTGGGAGGACCCTGGGGGGACCTTGAGAGGGGTTGGGGGGGGGACAGCGGGGTTGGGGACCCTGGGGACACTTTGGGGGGGGTCGGGGGGACAATTTGGGGGGGGTTGGGGACACTTTGGGGGGCACTGGGGGGGTTGGGGGGACACCAAGGGGGGGTTGGGGCCACTGAGGGGACCCTGGGGGGGGTTGGGGGACACTTTGGGGGGGGTTTGGGGACACTGGGAGGACCCTGGGGGGACCTTGAGGGGGGTTGGGGGGGGGACAGCGGGGTTGGGGACACTGAGGGGACCCTGGGGACACTTTTGAGGGGGTTGGGGACACTTTGGCGGTCCCTGGGGACACTGGGGGGGGGGGTTGAGGACACTGGGGGGGACCCTGGGGTGGGCTGGGGGACACTTTGGGGGGGTGTTGGGGACACTGGGGGGGTTGGGGGGACACTGAGGGGACCCTGGGGACACTTTGGGGGGGCACAGGGGGACACTGAGGGGTTTGGGGACACTGGGAGGACCCTGGGGGGACACTTTGAAGGGGGTTGGGGACACTGGGGGGGGCACTGGGGGGTAATGGGACAGTTTGGGGGGGACAGGGGGGACACTGGGGGGGATGGGGGACACTTTAGGGGGGGTTGGGGACACTTTGGGGGGGGTTGTGGGGACATTGAGGGGGGACCCTGGGGTTGGGGACACTGGGAGGACCCTGGGGGGGACATTGGGGGGGGGACATTGGGGTTGGGGACACTTTGGGGGGCCCAGGGGACACTGAGGGGGGGTTGGGGACACTGAGGGGACCCTGGGGACACTTTTGGGGGGGTTTGGGGCCACTGGGGGGGCCCTGGGGGGGGGTTGGGGACACTTTGGGGGGGACAGGGGGGACACTGGGAGGACCCTGGGGGGACCTTGAGGGGGGTTGGGGGGGGGGACAGCGGGGTTGGGGACACTGAGGGGACCCTGGGGACACTTTGGGGGGGTCTGGGGGACAATTTGGGGGGGGGTTGGGGACACTTTGGGGGCCACTGGGGGGGTTGGGGAGACACCGAGGGGGGGTTGGGGGACACTGAGGGGACCCTGGGGACACTTTGGGGGGGCACAGGGGGACACTGAGGGGTTTGGGGACACTGGGAGGACCCTGGGGGGGACATTGAGGGGGGGACATTGGGGTTGGGGACACTTTGGGGGGCACAGGGGACACTGAGGGGGGGTTGGGGCCACTGAGGGGACCCTGGGGACACTTTGGGGGGAGTTTGGGGACACTGGGGGGGCCCGGGGGGGGTTGGGGACACTTTGGGGGGGACAGGAGGACACTGGGAGGACCCTGGGGGGACCTTGAGGGGGGTTGGGGGGGGGACAGCGGGGTTGGGGACACTGAGGGGACCCTGAGGCTGCTTTGGGGGGGTCTGGGGGGTCTCCCAGGGGTCCCCAATGTCCCCCCCTGTCCCCCCCCCAGTGACGCTGTCGTGTCCCAAGTCCTGGATGAGCTGGGGCTGAACCTGACGGAGGAACTGGCGAGTGAGTGGGGGGGGGGGGGGCCCGGGGGGGGCAACTGGGGGGGTGGGGGGGCAGTTTGGGGGGGCTGGGGGGCAATTTGAGGGGTCTGAGGGGCAATTTGGGGGGGCTGGGGGGCAGTTTGGGGGGGATTGGGGCAGTTTGGGGGGGCTGGGGGGGCTTAGGGGGTAATTGGGGGGGCTGGGGGGTGGTTTGGGGGCAGTTTGGGGGAGCTGGGGGGCAATTAGGGGGGGCTGGGGGCAGTTTGGGGGGGGCTGGGGTTGCTTAGGGGGTAGTTTGGGGGGGCTGGGGGCAACTCGGGGGGTGTGGGGGGCAATTTAGGGGGGCTGGGGGGGCTTGGGGGGTAATTTGGGGGGGCTGGGGGGCAGTTTGGGGGGGCTGGGGGCAACTTGCGGGGTGGGGGGGCAATTTAGAGGGGCTGGGGGGGCTTGGGGGGTAATTTGGGGGGTTTGGGGGCAGTTTGGGGGGGCTGGGGGGCAATTTGAGGGGTCTGAGGGGCAATTTGGGGGGGCATCTGGGGGGCTTGGGGTAATTTGGGGCACCTGGGGGGCAGTTTGGGGGTCTGGGGCCAATTTGAGGGGGGCTGGGGGCAGTTTGGGGGGTTTAGGGGGCAATTTGGGGGGTTTGGGGGTGGTTTAGGGGCAGTTTGGGGGGGCTGGGGGGAAATTAGGGGGGTCTGGGGGCAGTTTGGGGGGGCTGGGGTTGCTTAGGGGGTAATTTGGGGGGGCTGGGGGGTGGTTTGGGGGGTTTGGGGGGCAATTTGGGGGGGATGGGGGGCAATTAGGGGGATCTGGGGGCAGTTTGGGGGGCTGGGGGCAACTTGAGGGGTGTGGGGGGCAGTTTAGGGGGGCTGGGGGGGCTTGGGGGATAATTTTGGGCGGCTGGGGGGCAATTTGAGGGGTCTGAGGGCAATTTGGGGGAGCTGTAGGGCAGTTTGGGGGGGCTGGGGGGGCTTAGGGGGCAGTTTGGGGGGGCTGGGGGGCAATTAGGGGGGTCTGGGGGGCAGTTTGGGGGTCTGGGGCCAATTTGAGGGGGGCTGGGGGGCAGTGTGGGGGGTCTGGAGGGCAATTTGGGGGGTTTGGGGGCAATTAGGGGGGTCTGGGGCAGTTTGGGGGGGCTGGGGGGCTTAGGGGGTAATTTGGGGGGCTGGGGGGTGGTTTAGGGGCAGTTTGGGGGAGCTGGGGGCCAATTTGAGGGGGGCTGGGGGCAGTTGGGGGGGTTTAGGGGGCAATTTGGGGGGTTTGGGGGCAATTAGGGGGCTCTGGGGGCAGTTTGGGGGGCTGAGGGGGCTTAGGGGGCAATTTGGGGGGGCTGGGGGGGTGGTTTAGGGGCAGTTTGGGGAGGCTGGGGGCAACTTGGGGGGTGGGGGGGCAATTTAGAGGGGCTGGGGGGCTTGGGGGGTAATTTGGGGGGTTTGGGGGCAGTTTGGGGCGTCTGGGGGGCAATTTGAGGGGTCTGAGGGGCAATTTGGGGGGGCATCTGGGGGCTTGGGGTAATTTGGGGCACCTGGGGGGCAGTTTGGGGGTCTGGGGCCAATTTGAGGGGTCTGGGGCAATTTGGGGGGTCTGAGGGCAATTTGGGGGGTTTGGGGGCAGTTTGGGGGGGCTGGGGGGGCTTAGGGGGTAGTTTGGGGGGGCTGGGGGCAACTTGGGGGGTGGGGGGGCAATTTAGGGGGGCTGGGGGGCTTGGGGGGTAATTTGGGGGGGCTGGGGGGCACTTTGGGGGTTTTGGGGGCAATTTGAGGGCTCTGAGGGGGTAATTTGGGGGGATGGGGGCAGTTTGGGGCAGTTTAGGGGGTTTGAGGGGCAATTTGGGGGGCCTGGGGGGCAATTAGGGTGTCTGGGGGCAACTTGGAGGGGCTTAGGGGGTAATTTGGGGGGGCTGGGGGCAACTTGGGGGGTGGGGGGCAATTTAGGGGGGCTGGGGGGCTTGGGGGGTAATTTGGGGGGTTTGGGGGCAGTTTGGGGGGCTGGGGGGCAATTTGAGGGGTCTGAGGGGCAATTTGGGGGGGCATCTGGGGGGCTTGGGGTAATTTGGGGCATCTGGGGGGCAGTTTGGGGGTCTGGGGCCAATTTGAGGGGGTCTGGGGGCAGTTTGGGGGGCTGGAGGGGCTTAGGGGGTAATTTGGGGGGGCTGGGGGGTGGTTTGGGGGGTTTAAGGGGCAATTTGGGGGGGCTGGGGGGCAATTAGGGGGGTCTGGGGCAGTTTGGGGGGCTGGGGGGCTTAGGGGGTAGTTTGGAGGGGCTGGGGGCAATTTTGGGGGGGGCTTGGGGTCCTTGGGGGGGCGATTTGGGGGATTGGGGGGCCTGGGGGGACAAATTGGGGGGGGGGTGGGGGGCCTTGGGGGGCCAATTTGGGGATTGGGGGGCAATTGGGGGGGTTTGGAGGGCCTGGGGGGGCAATTGGGGGGGGGGGAAGCCCTGGGGGGCAATTACGGGTGGGGGTTGGGGGACCCGGGGGGGGCAATTTTGGGGGATTGGGGGGCAATTGGGGGGCAATTGGGGGGCAATTAGAGGGGTTTGGGGGGCCTGGGGGGGGGCAATTACGGGTTGGGGTTGGGGCATGGGGGGGGCAATTGGGGGGGGTTGGGGGTTTGGGGAGGGAATTGGAGGGGTTGGGGGGGGCAATTGGGGGCCTTTTGGGGGCAATTCGGGGGGGCAATTACGGGTGGGGGTTGGGGCATGAGGGGGGCAATTTGGGGGGCAATTTGGGGGCAATTAGAGGGGTTTGGAGGGCCTGGGGGGGGCAATTATGGGTGGGGGTTGGGGGCACAGGGGGGCAATTTGGGGCGTTGGGGGGGCAATTGGGGGGGGGTTGGGGGTCCTTGGGGGGACAATTTTGGGGGATTGGGGGGCAATTGGGGGGGGCTATGGGGGGCAATTAGAGGGGTTTGGAGGGCCTGGGGGGGGCAATTGGGGGCTTTGGGGGCCTGGGGGGGGGGCAATTATGGGTGGGGGTTGGGTGGCAATTTGGGGGCTCTGGGGGGCAATTGGGGGGGCAATTTGGGGGGCAATTACGGGTGGGGGTTGGGGCACAGGGGGCAATTTGGGGGCGTTGGGGGGGCAATTTTGGGGGATTGGGGGGCAATTATGGGTGGGGGTTGGGGGTCCTTGGGGGGCAATTTGGTGGCTCTGGGGGGCAATTGGGGGGGCAATTGGGGGGCAATTAGAGGGCTTTGAGGGCCTGGGGGGGGGCAAATTGGGGGGGGAGGACTGG
>JAUMJJ010000838.1:0-23612 GCA_033556795.1 Tapera naevia | reverse complement strand
GGCGGTCTTCTTCTTGCCTCCCTGTCATTTCAGATTTTGGGAGGAATTAACCCAGTTTGGGAGGAAAAAACTGATTATGGGGAAAATGAAGCCAGTTTGTGGGGAAAAACCCGTTTTTGACTAAAATAAACCTAGTTATGGGGAAAATGAACCCAGTAATGGGGAAAAAACTGATTATGGGGAAAATGAACAGAGTTTGGGGGGGAAAACCCAATTTGTAGGGAAAGGAACACAGTTAAGGTGGAAAAACCCAGATTCTGTGGAAAATGAACCCAGAGTGGAGGCGAAAACATGATTTGCGTAAATATGCAACCAGTTTTGGGAGGAAAAAAAGGATTTTTGGGAAAATGAACCCAGTAATTGCTTAAAAAAACCCAGATTATGGGGAAAATGAACACAGTTTGGGGGGGGGGACACCAAGTTTGTAGGGAAATGAGCCCTCTTTTTGTGGAAAAAAACAGATTTAGGGGAAATAGAACCCAGATTGGGAGGAAAAAAGATTATGGGGAAAATGAACCTAGATTCGGGGGGAAAAACCCGTTTTTGAGGAAAATAAACCCAGTTTTGGGGGAAAAAAAGATTTTGGGGAAATGAACCCAGTAATTGGGAAAAAAACACGGATTTTGGGGGAAATGAACACAGTTTGGTCGTGAAAACCCAATCTGTAGGGAAATGAACCCAGTTTTGCTGGAATAAAACATATTTTGAGGAAAATGAGGGTTTTTTTCTCCCCCCCGACTGGATTCATTTTCCCCAGAATCGGGTGTTTTCCTCCCAAATTGGGTTCATTTTCCCCCAAATCCTTTTTTTCCCACAAAAACTGGGTGCATTTTCAAACAAATCAGGTTTTCCCCTCCAGTGTTCATTTTCCCCAAAATCTTTTATTTCCACTCCACACTGGGTCCATTTTCCCATAATCAGTTTTTTTTTCCCCATTACTGGGTTCATTTTGCCACAAAATCTTTTTTTTTTTTCCCCCTCAAAAATACGTTCATTTTCCTCAAAAATGGGTTTTTCCCCATAACTGGGTTCATTTTTCCCCATAATCAGCTTTTTTCCTCCCAAACTGGGTTCATTTTCCCAAAATCCTTTTTCTCCCCCCAAAACTGGGTGTATTTTCACACAAAACAAGTTTTCCCCTCCAAATAGTGTTCATTTTCACCAAAATCTTCTATTCCCACTCCACACTGCGTTCATTTTTGCCCAAATCGGTTTTGTTCCTCCCAAGCTGGGTTCATTTTCCTTAAAATCGGGGTTCTTTTCCACTGAAAGTGGGTTCATTTCCATAGAAGTTGGGTTTTACCCCCCCAAATTCTGTTCATTTTCCCCAAAATCTGTTTTTTTTTCCAATTACTGGGTTCATTTTCCCCAGAATAATTTTTTTCAACCAAAACTGAGTTCACTTTCCTCAAAAACGGGTTTTTTTTCACCCCGAATTGGGTTCATTTTCCCCATAATCAGCATTTTTCCTCCGAAAATGGGTTCATTTTCCCCAAAATACTTTTTTATCCCCCCAAAACTGGCTGCATTTCCACACAAATCAGGTTTTCCCCTCCAAACTGATTCCATTTTCCAAAAATCTTCTATTTCCACTCCACACTGGGTTTATTTTCCCCAAAATCATTTTTTTCCCCATTACTGGGTTCATTTCCCCAAAATCGGGTTTTTTCCACCAAAACTGAGTTCATTTTCCCAAAATCGTCCCGTCCCCCCCCCCCCCCCCCCAAAACTGGCTGCATTTTCACACAAATGAGATTTTCCCCTCCAAACTGATTTCATTTTCCCCAAAATCCGGGTTTATTTCCCAATTACTGGGTTCATTTCCCCAAAATAATTTTTCCCCCAAAGCACGGTTCATTTTCCCCAAAATCGATTTTTTTCCACCAAAACAGAGACCATTTACCTACAAGTTGGGTTTTCCCCCCAAACTGTGTTCATTTTCCCCCAAATTAGGGTTTTTTACAAAATTTTACAAAATTACTGGGTTAATTTTCCCCAAAATCACTTCCCCCCCCCCCCCCCCCAAACTGGGTGCATTTTCACACAAATCAGGTTTCCCCCCCCCCAAACTGGGTTAATTTTCACCATAATCAGCTTCTTTCCTCCCAAACTCGGTTAATTTCCCTACAAGTTGGTTTCCTCCGCCCAAAACTTTGTTCATTTTCCCCAAAATTCGAGTTTTTTTAACCCAATTACTGGGTTCATTTTCCCAAAATAATTTTTTTCCCCAAAACTGGGTTCATTTCCTTAAAAACGGGTTTTTTCTGCCAAAACTGGGTTCATTTTCCGCATAATCAGCATTTCTCCTTCGAAACGAGGTTCATTTTCCACAAAATCCTTATTTCCCCCCAAAACTGGGTTCATTTTCACACAAATCAGGTTTTCCCCTCAAAACAGTATTCATTTTCCCCAAAATCTTCTATTTCCACTCCACACTTGGTTCATTTTCCCCAAAAACATTTTTTCCCCCAAAACTGGGTCCAATTTCCCTAAATTCAGGTTTTTTTTCCACCAAAACTCGGTTCATTTCCCTAGAAGTTGGTTTCCCCCCCCCAAACTGTGTTCATTTTCCCCAAAATTTGGGGTTTTTTACCCAATTACTGGCTTCGTTTTCTCCAAAATAATTGTTTTCCCCAAAACTGGTTCATTTTCTGCATAATCAGCTTTTTTCCTCTGAAACTGGGTTCATTTTCCACAAAATTCGGGAAATGAACTGCGTTTTGGTGGAAAAAAACTGACTTTGGGGAAAATGAACCCAGTTAGGGAGGAAAAAACCCGATTTTGGGGCAAATTAACCCAGTTTTGGGGGAAAAAAAAATAATTTTGGGGAAATGAACCCAGTAATTGGAAAACCCGGATTCGGGGGAAAATGAACACAGTTTGGATGGGGAAAACTTGATTTGTGTTAAAATGCACCCAGTTTTTTTTGGGGAAAAAAGGATTTTGGGGAAAATGAACACAGTTTGGGAGGAAAGAAGCTGATTATGGGGAAAATGAAACCAGTTTGGGGGGAAAAAACATTTTTGGTGAAAATGAACCCAGTTTTGAAGGAAAAAAAGATTTTGGGGAAATAAAGCCAGTAACTGGTTCAAAAATCCATATGTTGGGGAAAATGAACACAATTTGGTGGGAAAAACCCAATATGTAGGGAAATAAACCCATTTTTGGTGGAAAAAACATATTTTGGGGAAAATGAACGGAGTAATTGGGTAAAAATCCGAATTTTTGGAAAAATCAACAGAGTTTGTGGGGGGAGGAAAGACATGTAGAGAAATGAACCGAGTTTTGCTCGAAAAAAACTGACTTTGGGGAAAATCAACCCAGTTTGGGAGGAAAAAATCCGATTTTCGGGAAAATGAACCCAGTTTTGGGGAAAAAAAACTGATTTTGGGGAAATGAACCCAGTAATGGGGAAAAACCTGATTTTGGGGAAAATGAACACTGGAGGGGAAAACTAGATTTGTGTTAAAATGCACACAGTGTTTTGGGGAAAAAAAAGGATTTTGGGGAAAATGAACCCAGTTTAGGAAGAAAGAAGCTGATTATGGGGAAAATTAACCCAGTTTGGAGGGGATAACCAGTTTTTGATTAAAATGAGACCAGTTTTGAGGGAAAATTTTTTTTTTGGGAAATAAAGCCAGTAATTGGGGTAAAACAAGCAGGTTTTGGAGAAAATGAACACAAAATGGTGGGGAAAACACAATATTTAGGGAAATAAACCCAGTTTCGGTGGAAAAAACATATATTGGGGAAAATGAACACAGTCTTGGGGGAAAAAATGATTTTGAGGAAAATGAACCCAGTAATGGAGAAAAAAATCCTGATTTTGGGGAAAATGAACCCAGTGTGGAGTGGAAATAGAAGATTTTGGGGAAAATGAAATCAGTTTGGAGGGGAAAACCTGATTTGTGTGCAAATGTACCCAGTTTTTGGGGGAGAAAAAGGATTTTGGGGAAAACGAACCCAGTGTGGAGTGGAAATAGAAGATTTTGGAGAAAATAAACACTGTTTGGAGGGGAACACCTGATTTTGGGGCAAAAGTATCCATTTTTGGGGGAAATAAGGATTTTGTGGAAAATGAACATAGTTTTGGAGGATAAAAGCTATTTATGCAGAAAATGAACCCAGTTTTGGGTAAAAAAACCCGTTTTTAAGGAAAATGAACCCAATTTTGGGAAAAAAAATATTTTTGGGAAAATGAACCCAGTAATTGGGTAAAAAACCCGAATTTTGGGGAAAATGAACCCCGTTTGGGAGGAAAAAACCCGATTATGGGAAAAATGAACCCAGTTTTGGGGAAAAAAATTATTTTGGGGAAAATGAAATCAGTAATGGGGAAAAAAACCTGATTTTGGGGAAAATGAACCCAGTTTTAGGGCAAAACCCCGAATTTGGGGAAAATGAACACAGTGAGGAGTGGACATTAAAGATTTGGGGGAAAATGAACACTGTTGGGTGGTGAATACCTGATTTGTGTGAAATTTCACCCAGTTTTAGGGGTAAAAAAGGATTTTGGGAAAATGAACCCAGTAATGGGGAAAAAACCCCAGATTTTGGGGAAAATGAACCCAGAGTGTAAATGAAATACCAGATTTTGGGGAAAATGAACCCAGTTTGGAGGGGAAAACCTTATTTGCGTGAAAATGCACCCAGTTTTGGCGGAAAAAAAAGGATTTTGGTGAAAATGAACCCAGTTTGGGAGGAAAAAATCTGATTATGGAGAAAATGAACCCAGTGTGTGTGGGGGGAAAAACAATTTTTGAGGAAAATGAACCCATTTTTGAGGGAGGAAAATAGGATTTTTGAGAAAGTGAACCCAGTATTTGGGAAAAAAACCCTGATTTTGGGGAAATGAACACAGTGTGGAGTAGAAATACAAGATTTTGGGGAAAATGAACCCAGTTTGGGAGGAAAAGAGATGATTATGGGGAAAATGAACCCAGTTTGGAGGGGAAAAAAATCCGATTTTGGTTGAAATGAATCCAGTTTTGGGAGGGAAATAATGATTTTGGTGAAATTTTTTGAGAAATTTTTGGTGAATTTTTGATTTCATTTTCCCCAAAATCTTCTCTTTCCTCTGAAACACTGGGTTCATTTTCCCCAAAAATCAGTTTTTTCCCCCATTACTGGGTTCATTTTCCCCAAAATAATTTTTTTCCCCCAAACTGGGTTCATTTTCCCCATAATCGGGTATTTTCCTCCCAAACTGGGTTCATTTTCCCCAAAATTCGGATTTTTTAACCAATTACTGGGTTCATTTTCCCCAAAATATTTTTTTTACCCAAAATTGGCTTCATTTACCTTAAAAACGGGTATTTTTCCCCAAACTGGGTTCATTTTCTGCATAAATAGCTTTTATCCTCCAAAACTATGTTCATTTTCCACAAAATCCTTATTTCCCCCCAAAACTGGATGCTTTTTCCCCAAAATCAGGTGTTCCCCTTTAAACACTGTTCATTTTCCCCATAATCAGCTTCTTTCCTCCCAAACTGGGTTCATTTTCCCCACAATCCTTTTCTTCCGCAAAACACCTGGTGCATTTTCACACAAATGATGTTTTCCCCTCCGAACTGGGTTCATTTTACCCAAAATGTGCTATTTCATCTCCACTCTGGGTTCATTTTCCCCAGAATCTGTTTTTTTTTTCCACCATAACTGTGTTCCTTTCCCTACAAATTGGGTTTCCCCCCCAATTCCCCCCAGTAGGCTTCAGCTGCAAACATTACGTTGTTCAGCAGACAAATATTACATTGGTCCGGAGACACCGCCTTCTCTTACCGGCTAGCTCTCTAAAGTGAAGCCGTGCTTCAAGGACGAGGGATCCCTGTTTTCCAGTGTAGTCTCATCAGCCTCTGCAAACTCTTTCTACTGAAACAGCAGGCAGGGAATCCACAGCACATTCTCTGAACGGCACGGTTTTGTGTTTCTCCAAAGGAGAGCAGAAACTAACACCTTGATTTTAAAGAATCCTGGAATGTTCTTCCACGAATCGCTGCTAGAAGAGAAAGCATTTTAGCGGCAGGGTATTCCTCTCTCGAAGGGTGACAAATACAGGCAAACAGTCGAGCTGCTTTTGCTTTCTTGCGCAGCCTTCACAGTGTAGCCCCGGCTTTCACAGTAGGCTTCAGCTGCAAACATTACATTGTTCGGGAGACAGTGCCTTCTCTTACCGGCTAGCTCTCTAAACTGAAGCCGGTCGGAAAGCTGCCTCTCGCCGCTGTTCTACAGACATCCCGGCGGTCTTCTTCTTGCCTCCCTGTCATTTCAGATTTTGGGAGGAATTAACCCAGTTTGGGAGGAAAAAAACTGATTATGGGGAAAATGAAGCCAGTTTGTGGGGAAAAACCCGTTTTTGACTAAAATAAACCTAGTTATGGGGAAAATGAACCCAGTAATGGGGAAAAAACTGATTATGGGGAAAATGAACAGAGTTTGGGGGGAAAACCCAATTTGTAGGGAAAGGAACACAGTTAAGGTGGAAAAACCCAGATTCTGTGGAAAATGAACCCAGAGTGGAGGCGAAAACATGATTTGCGTAAATATGCAACCAGTTTTGGGAGGAAAAAAAGGATTTTTGGGAAAATGAACCCAGTAATTGCTTAAAAAAACCCAGATTATGGGGAAAATGAACACAGTTTGGGGGGGGGGGGACACCAAGTTTGTAGGGAAATGAGCCCTCTTTTTGTGGAAAAAAACAGATTTAGGGGAAATAGAACCCAGATTGGGAGTAAAAAAGATTATGGGGAAAATGAACCTAGATTCAGGGGGAAAAACCCGTTTTTGAGGAAAATAAACCCAGTTTGGGGGAAAAAAAGATTTTGGGGAAATGAACCCAGTAATTGGGAAAAAAACACGGATTTTGGGGGAAATGAACACAGTTTGGTCGTGAAAACCCAATCTGTAGGGAAATGAACCCAGTTTTGCTGGAATAAAACATATTTTGAGGAAAATGAGGTTTTTTTTCTCCCCCCCGACTGGATTCATTTTCCCCAGAATCGGGTGTTTTCCTCCCAAATTGGGTTCATTTTCCCCCAAATCCTTTTTTTCCCACAAAAACTGGGGTGCATTTTCAAACAAATCAGGTTTTCCCCTCCAGTGTTCATTTTCCCCAAAATCTTTTATTTCCACTCCACACTGGGTCCATTTTCCCCATAATCAGTTTTTTTTTTCCCCATTACTGGGTTCATTTTGCCACAAAATCTTTTTTTTTTTTCCCCCTCAAAAATACGTTCATTTTCCTCAAAAATGGGTTTTTCCCCCATAACTGGGTTCATTTTCCCCATAATCAGCTTTTTTCCTCCCAAACTGGGTTCATTTTCCCCAAAATCCTTTTTCTCCCCCCAAAACTGGGTGCATTTTCACACAAAACAAGTTTTCCCCTCCAAATAGTGTTCATTTTCACCAAAATCTTCTATTCCCACTCCACACTGCGTTCATTTTTGCCCAAATCGGTTTTGTTCCTCCCAAGCTGGGTTCATTTTCCTTAAAATCGGGGTTCTTTTCCACTGAAAGTGGGTTCATTTCCATAGAAGTTGGGTTTTACCCCCCCAAATTCTGTTCATTTTCCCCAAAATCTGTTTTTTTTTCCAATTACTGGGTTCATTTTCCCCAGAATAATTTTTTTCAACCAAAACTGAGTTCACTTTCCTCAAAAACGGGTTTTTTTTTCACCCCGAATTGGGTTCATTTTCCCCATAATCAGCATTTTTCCTCCGAAAATGGGTTCATTTTCCCCAAAATACTTTTTTATCCCCCCAAAACTGGCTGCATTTCCACACAAATCAGGTTTTCCCCTCCAAACTGATTCCATTTTCCAAAAATCTTCTATTTCCACTCCACACTGGGTTTATTTTCCCCAAAATCATTTTTTTCCCCATTACTGGGTTCATTTCCCCAAAATCGGGTTTTTTCCACCAAAACTGAGTTCATTTTCCCAAAATCGTCCCGTCCCCCCCCCCCCCCCCCCCAAAACTGGCTGCATTTTCACACAAATGAGATTTTCCCCTCCAAACTGATTTCATTTTCCCCAAAATCCGGGTTTATTTCCCAATTACTGGGTTCATTTCCCCAAAATAATTTTTCCCCCAAAGCACGGTTCATTTTCCCCAAAATCGATTTTTTTCCACCAAAACAGAGACCATTTACCTACAAGTTGGGTTTTCCCCCCAAACTGTGTTCATTTTCCCCCAAATTAGGGTTTTTTACAAAATTTTACAAAATTACTGGGTTAATTTTCCCCAAAATCACTTCCCCCCCCCCCCCCCCCCCCAAAACTGGGTGCATTTTCACACAAATCAGGTTTCCCCCCCCCCCAAACTGGGTTAATTTTCACCATAATCAGCTTCTTTCCTCCCAAACTCGGTTAATTTCCCTACAAGTTGGTTTCCTCCGCCCAAAACTTTGTTCATTTTCCCCAAAATTCGAGTTTTTTTAACCCAATTACTGGGTTCATTTTCCCAAAATAATTTTTTTCCCCAAAACTGGGTTCATTTTCCTTAAAAACGGGTTTTTTCTGCCAAAACTGGGTTCATTTTCCGCATAATCAGCATTTCTCCTTCGAAACGAGGTTCATTTTCCACAAAATCCTTATTTCCCCCCAAAACTGGGTTCATTTTCACACAAATCAGGTTTTCCCCTCAAAACAGTATTCATTTTCCCCAAAATCTTCTATTTCCACTCCACACTTGGTTCATTTTCCCCAAAAACATTTTTTCCCCCAAAACTGGGTCCATTTTCCCTAAATTCGGGGTTTTTTCCACCAAAACTCGGTTCATTTCCCTAGAAGTTGGTTTTTCCCCCCCAAACTGTGTTCATTTTCCCCAAAATTTGGGGTTTTTTACCCAATTACTGGCTTCGTTTTCTCCAAAATAATTGTTTTCCCCAAAACTGGGTTCATTTTCTGCATAATCAGCTTTTTTCCTCTGAAACTGGGTTCATTTTCCACAAAATTCGGGAAATGAACTGAGTTTTGGTGGAAAAAAACTGACTTTGGGGAAAATGAACCCAGTTAGGGAGGAAAAAACCCGATTTTGGGGCAAATTAACCCAGTTTTGGGGGAAAAAAAATAATTTTGGGGAAATGAACCCAGTAATTGGAAAACCCGGATTCGGGGGAAAATGAACACAGTTTGGATGGGGAAAACTTGATTTGTGTTAAAATGCACCCAGTTTTTTTGGGGAAAAAAGGATTTTGGGGAAAATGAACACAGTTTGGGAGGAAAGAAGCTGATTATGGGGAAAATGAAACCAGTTTGGGGGGAAAAAACATTTTTGGTGAAAATGAACCCAGTTTTGAAGGAAAAAAAAGATTTTGGGGAAATAAAGCCAGTAACTGGTTCAAAAATCCATATGTTGGGGAAAATGAACACAATTTGGTGGGAAAAACCCAATATGTAGGGAAATAAACCCAGTTTTGGTGGAAAAAACATATTTTGGGGAAAATGAACCGAGTTTTTTTGGGGAAAAAATTATTTTGGGGAAAATGAACCCAGTAATCGGGTAAAAAAACCCGAATTTTTTGGAAAATGAACAGAGTTTGGCGGGGAAAACCAACTTATAGGGAAATGAACCAAGTTTTGCTCGAAAAAAAACGACTTTGGGGAAAATCAACCTAGTTTGGGAGGAAAAAAATCCGATTTTGGAGAAAGTGAGCCCAGTTTTGGGGGAAAAAAAACGATTTTGCGGAAATGAACCCAGTAATGGGGAAAAAAACCTGATTTTGGGGAAAATGAACACTGTTTGGAGGGGAAAACTTGATTTGTGTGAAATTGCACCCAGTGTTTTGAAGAAAAAAAGGATTTTGGGGAAAATGAACCCAGTTTGGGAGGATAGAAGCTGATTATGGGGGAAATGAACCCAGTTTGGGGGGGGGGGGGGGGGGGGAATATTTTGTGGAAATAAAGCCAGTAATTGGGTAAAAAAACCCCGATTTTGGGGAAAATGAACCCAGTCTGGTGGGGAAAACCCAATTTGTAGGGAAGTAAGCCCAGTTTTGTGGAAAACATATATTTTGGGGAAAATGAACCCAGTAATGGGGAAAAATCCTTATTTTGGGGAAAATGAACCAAGTGCGGAGTGGAAATAGAAGATTTTGAGGAAAATGAAATCAGTTTGGAGGGGACAACCTGATTTGTGTGAAAATGTACCCAGTTTTGGGGGTTAATAGGGATTTTGTGGAAAACGAACCTAGTTTCAGAGGAAAAAATGCTGATTATGCGGAAAATGAACCCAGTTTAGGGGGAAAAACCCGTTTTTAAGGAAAATGAACCCAGTTTTTGGGGAAAAAATTATTTTGGGGAAAATGAACGGAGTAATTGGGTAAAAATCCGAATTTTGGGGAAAATCAACAGAGTTTGGGGGGGGAGGAAAGACATGTAGAGAAATGAACCGAGTTTTGCTCGAAAAAAAACGACTTTGGGGAAAATCAACCCAGTTTGGGAGGAAAAAATCCGATTTTCGGGAAAATGAACCCAGTTTTGGGGGAAAAAAACTGATTTTGGGGAAATGAACCCAGTAATGGGGAAAAACCTGATTTTGGGGAAAATGAACACTGGAGGGGAAAACTAGATTTGTGTTAAAATGCACACAGTGTTTTGGGGAAAAAAAGGATTTTGGGGAAAATGAACCCAGTTTAGGAAGAAAGAAGCTGATTATGGGGAAAATTAACCCAGTTTGGAGGGGATAACCAGTTTTTGATTAAAATGAGACCAGTTTTGAGGGAAAATTTTTTTTTTGGGAAATAAAGCCAGTAATTGGGGTAAAACAAGCAGGTTTTGGAGAAAATGAACACAAAATGGTGGGGAAAACACAATATTTAGGGAAATAAACCCAGTTTCGGTGGAAAAAACATATATTGGGGAAAATGAACACAGTCTTGGGGGAAAAAATGATTTTGAGGAAAATGAACCCAGTAATGGAGAAAAAAATCCTGATTTTGGGGAAAATGAACCCAGTGTGGAGTGGAAATAGAAGATTTTGGGGAAAATGAAATCAGTTTGGAGGGGAAAACCTGATTTGTGTGCAAATGTACCCAGTTTTTGGGGGAGAAAAAGGATTTTGGGGAAAACGAACCCAGTGTGGAGTGGAAATAGAAGATTTTGGAGAAAATAAACACTGTTTGGAGGGGAACACCTGATTTTGGGGCAAAAGTATCCATTTTTGGGGGGAAATAAGGATTTTGTGGAAAATGAACATAGTTTTGGAGGATAAAAGCTATTTATGCAGAAAATGAACCCAGTTTTGGGTAAAAAAACCCGTTTTTAAGGAAAATGAACCCAATTTTGGGAAAAAAAATATTTTTGGGAAAATGAACCCAGTAATTGGGTAAAAAACCCGAATTTTGGGGAAAATGAACCCCGTTTGGGAGGAAAAAACCCGATTATGGGAAAAATGAACCCAGTTTTGGGGAAAAAAATTATTTTGGGGAAAATGAAATCAGTAATGGGGAAAAAAACCTGATTTTGGGGAAAATGAACCCAGTTTTAGGGCAAAACCCCGAATTTGGGGGAAAATGAACACAGTGAGGAGTGGACATTAAAGATTTGGGGGAAAATGAACACTGTTGGGTGGTGAATACCTGATTTGTGTGAAATTTCACCCAGTTTTAGGGGTAAAAAAGGATTTTGGGAAAATGAACCCAGTAATGGGGAAAAAACCCCAGATTTTGGGGAAAATGAACCCAGAGTGTAAATGAAATACCAGATTTTGGGGAAAATGAACCCAGTTTGGAGGGGAAAACCTTATTTGCGTGAAAATGCACCCAGTTTTGGCGGAAAAAAAAGGATTTTGGTGAAAATGAACCCAGTTTGGGAGGAAAAAATCTGATTATGGAGAAAATGAACCCAGTGTGTGTGGGGGGAAAAACAATTTTTGAGGAAAATGAACCCATTTTTGAGGGAGGAAAATAGGATTTTTGAGAAAGTGAACCCAGTATTTGGGAAAAAAACCCTGATTTTGGGGAAATGAACACAGTGTGGAGTAGAAATACAAGATTTTGGGGAAAATGAACCCAGTTTGGGAGGAAAAGAGATGATTATGGGGAAAATGAACCCAGTTTGGAGGGGAAAAAAATCCGATTTTGGTTGAAATGAATCCAGTTTTGGGAGGGAAATAATGATTTTGGTGAAATTTTTTGAGAAATTTTTGGTGAATTTTTGATTTCATTTTCCCCAAAATCTTCTCTTTCCTCTGAAACACTGGGTTCATTTTCCCCAAAAATCAGTTTTTTCCCCCATTACTGGGTTCATTTTCCCCAAAATAATTTTTTTTCCCCCAAACTGGGTTCATTTTCCCCATAATCGGGTATTTTCCTCCCAAACTGGGTTCATTTTCCCCAAAATTCGGATTTTTTAACCAATTACTGGGTTCATGTTCCCCAAAATATTTTTTTTACCCAAAATTGGCTTCATTTACCTTAAAAACGGGTATTTTTCCCCAAACTGGGTTCATTTTCTGCATAAATAGCTTTTATCCTCCGAAACTATGTTCATTTTCCACAAAATCCTTATTTCCCCCCAAAACTGGATGCTTTTTCCCCAAAATCAGGTGTTCCCCTTTAAACACTGTTCATTTTCCCCATAATCAGCTTCTTTCCTCCCAAACTGGGTTCATTTTCCCCACAATCCTTTTCTTCCGCAAAACACCTGGTGCATTTTCACACAAATGATGTTTCCCCCTCCGAACTGGGTTCATTTTACCCAAAATGTGCTATTTCATCTCCACTCTGGGTTCATTTTCCCCAGAATCTGTTTTTTTTTTCCACCATAACTGTGTTCCTTTCCCTACAAATTGGGTTTCCCCCCCAATTCCCCCCAGTAGGCTTCAGCTGCAAACATTACGTTGTTCAGCAGACAAATATTACATTGGTCCGGAGACACCGCCTTCTCTTACCGGCTAGCTCTCTAAAGTGAAGCCGTGCTTCAAGGACGAGGGATCCCTGTTTTCCAGTGTAGTCTCATCAGCCTCTGCAAACTCTTTCTACTGAAACAGCAGGCAGGGAATCCACAGCACATTCTCTGAACGGCACGGTTTTGTGTTTCTCCAAAGGAGAGCAGAAACTAACCCCTTGATTTTAAAGAATCCTGGAATGTTCTTCCACGAATCGCTGCTAGAAGAGAAAGCATTTTAGCGGCAGGGTATTCCTCTCTCGAAGGGTGACAAATACAGGCAAACAGTCGAGCTGCTTTTGCTTTCTTGCGCAGCCTTCACAGTGTAGCCCCGGCTTTCACAGTAGGCTTCAGCTGCAAACATTACATTGTTCGGGAGACAGTGCCTTCTCTTACCGGCTAGCTCTCTAAACTGAAGCCGGTCGGAAAGCTGCCTCTCGCCGCTGTTCTACAGACATCCCGGCGGTCTTCTTCTTGCCTCCCTGTCATTTCAGATTTTGGGAGGAATTAACCCAGTTTGGGAGGAAAAAAACTGATTATGGGGAAAATGAAGCCAGTTTGTGGGGAAAAACCCGTTTTTGACTAAAATAAACCTAGTTATGGGGAAAATGAACCCAGTAATGGGGAAAAAACTGATTATGGGGAAAATGAACAGAGTTTGGGGGGGAAAACCCAATTTGTAGGGAAAGGAACACAGTTAAGGTGGAAAAACCCAGATTCTGTGGAAAATGAACCCAGAGTGGAGGCGAAAACATGATTTGCGTAAATATGCAACCAGTTTTGGGAGGAAAAAAAGGATTTTTGGGAAAATGAACCCAGTAATTGCTTAAAAAAACCCAGATTATGGGGAAAATGAACACAGTTTGGGGGGGGGGACACCAAGTTTGTAGGGAAATGAGCCCTCTTTTTGTGGAAAAAAACAGATTTAGGGGAAATAGAACCCAGATTGGGAGGAAAAAAGATTATGGGGAAAATGAACCTAGATTCGGGGGGAAAAACCCGTTTTTGAGGAAAATAAACCCAGTTTTGGGGGAAAAAAAGATTTTGGGGAAATGAACCCAGTAATTGGGAAAAAAACACGGATTTTGGGGGAAATGAACACAGTTTGGTCGTGAAAACCCAATCTGTAGGGAAATGAACCCAGTTTTGCTGGAATAAAACATATTTTGAGGAAAATGAGGTTTTTTTTCTCCCCCCCGACTGGATTCATTTTCCCCAGAATCGGGTGTTTTCCTCCCAAATTGGGTTCATTTTCCCCCAAATCCTTTTTTTCCCACAAAAACTGGGTGCATTTTCAAACAAATCAGGTTTTCCCCTCCAGTGTTCATTTTCCCCAAAATCTTTTATTTCCACTCCACACTGGGTCCATTTTCCCCATAATCAGTTTTTTTTTCCCCATTACTGGGTTCATTTTGCCACAAAATCTTTTTTTTTTTTCCCCCTCAAAAATACGTTCATTTTCCTCAAAAATGGGTTTTTCCCCCATAACTGGGTTCATTTTCCCCATAATCAGCTTTTTTCCTCCCAAACTGGGTTCATTTTCCCCAAAATCCTTTTTCTCCCCCCAAAACTGGGTGCATTTTCACACAAAACAAGTTTTCCCCTCCAAATAGTGTTCATTTTCACCAAAATCTTCTATTCCCACTCCACACTGCGTTCATTTTTGCCCAAATCGGTTTTGTTCCTCCCAAGCTGGGTTCATTTTCCTTAAAATCGGGGTTCTTTTCCACTGAAAGTGGGTTCATTTCCATAGAAGTTGGGTTTTACCCCCCCAAATTCTGTTCATTTTCCCCAAAATCTGTTTTTTTTTCCAATTACTGGGTTCATTTTCCCCAGAATAATTTTTTTCAACCAAAACTGAGTTCACTTTCCTCAAAAACGGGTTTTTTTTTCACCCCGAATTGGGTTCATTTTCCCCATAATCAGCATTTTTCCTCCGAAAATGGGTTCATTTTCCCCAAAATACTTTTTTATCCCCCAAAACTGGCTGCATTTCCACACAAATCAGGTTTTCCCCTCCAAACTGATTCCATTTTCCAAAAATCTTCTATTTCCACTCCACACTGGGTTTATTTTCCCCAAAATCATTTTTTTCCCCATTACTGGGTTCATTTCCCCAAAATCGGGTTTTTTCCACCAAAACTGAGTTCATTTTCCCAAAATCGTCCCGTCCCCCCCCCCCCCCCCCCCCAAAACTGGCTGCATTTTCACACAAATGAGATTTTCCCCTCCAAACTGATTTCATTTTCCCCAAAATCCGGGTTTATTTCCCAATTACTGGGTTCATTTCCCCAAAATAATTTTTCCCCCAAAGCACGGTTCATTTTCCCCAAAATCGATTTTTTTCCACCAAAACAGAGACCATTTACCTACAAGTTGGGTTTTCCCCCCAAACTGTGTTCATTTTCCCCCAAATTAGGGTTTTTTACAAAATTTTACAAAATTACTGGGTTAATTTTCCCCAAAATCACTTCCCCCCCCCCCCCCCCCCCAAACTGGGTGCATTTTCACACAAATCAGGTTTCCCCCCCCCCAAACTGGGTTAATTTTCACCATAATCAGCTTCTTTCCTCCCAAACTCGGTTAATTTCCCTACAAGTTGGTTTCCTCCGCCCAAAACTTTGTTCATTTTCCCCAAAATTCGAGTTTTTTTAACCCAATTACTGGGTTCATTTTCCCAAAATAATTTTTTTCCCCAAAACTGGGTTCATTTTCCTTAAAAACGGGTTTTTTCTGCCAAAACTGGGTTCATTTTCCGCATAATCAGCATTTCTCCTTCGAAACGAGGTTCATTTTCCACAAAATCCTTATTTCCCCCCAAAACTGGGTTCATTTTCACACAAATCAGGTTTTCCCCTCAAAACAGTATTCATTTTCCCCAAAATCTTCTATTTCCACTCCACACTTGGTTCATTTTCCCCAAAAACATTTTTTCCCCCAAAACTGGGTCCATTTTCCCTAAATTCGGGGTTTTTTCCACCAAAACTCGGTTCATTTCCCTAGAAGTTGGTTTTTTCCCCCCCAAACTGTGTTCATTTTCCCCAAAATTTGGGGTTTTTTACCCAATTACTGGCTTCGTTTTCTCCAAAATAATTGTTTTCCCCAAAACTGGGTTCATTTTCTGCATAATCAGCTTTTTTCCTCTGAAACTGGGTTCATTTTCCACAAAATTCGGGAAATGAACTGAGTTTTGGTGGAAAAAAACTGACTTTGGGGAAAATGAACCCAGTTAGGGAGGAAAAAACCCGATTTTGGGGCAAATTAACCCAGTTTTGGGGGAAAAAAAATAATTTTGGGGAAATGAACCCAGTAATTGGAAAACCCGGATTCGGGGGAAAATGAACACAGTTTGGATGGGGAAAACTTGATTTGTGTTAAAATGCACCCAGTTTTTTTGGGGAAAAAAGGATTTTGGGGAAAATGAACACAGTTTGGGAGGAAAGAAGCTGATTATGGGGAAAATGAAACCAGTTTGGGGGGAAAAAACATTTTTGGTGAAAATGAACCCAGTTTTGAAGGAAAAAAAAGATTTTGGGGAAATAAAGCCAGTAACTGGTTCAAAAATCCATATGTTGGGGAAAATGAACACAATTTGGTGGGAAAAACCCAATATGTAGGGAAATAAACCCAGTTTTGGTGGAAAAAACATATTTTGGGGAAAATGAACCGAGTTTTTTTGGGGAAAAAATTATTTTGGGGAAAATGAACCCAGTAATCGGGTAAAAAAACCCGAATTTTTGGGAAAATGAACAGAGTTTGGCGGGGAAAACCAACTTATAGGGAAATGAACCAAGTTTTGCTCGAAAAAAAACGACTTTGGGGAAAATCAACCTAGTTTGGGAGGAAAAAAAATCCGATTTTGGAGAAAGTGAGCCCAGTTTTGGGGGAAAAAAAACGATTTTGCGGAAATGAACCCAGTAATGGGGAAAAAAACCTGATTTTGGGGAAAATGAACACTGTTTGGAGGGGAAAACTTGATTTGTGTGAAATTGCACCCAGTGTTTTGAAGAAAAAAAGGATTTTGGGGAAAATGAACCCAGTTTGGGAGGATAGAAGCTGATTATGGGGGAAATGAACCCAGTTTGGGGGGGGGGTGGGGGGGGGGGGGGGGGGGAATATTTTGTGGAAATAAAGCCAGTAATTGGGTAAAAAACCCCGATTTTGGGGAAAATGAACCCAGTCTGGTGGGGAAAACCCAATTTGTAGGGAAGTAAGCCCAGTTTTGTGGAAAACATATATTTTGGGGAAAATGAACCATCCTTATTTTGGGGAAAATGAACCAAGTGCGGAGTGGAAAATAGAAGATTTTGAGGAAAATGAAATCAGTTTGGAGGGGACAACCTGATTTGTGTGAAAATGTACCCAGTTTTGGGGGTTAATAGGGATTTTGTGGAAAACGAACCTAGTTTCAGAGGAAAAAATGCTGATTATGCGGAAAATGAACCCAGTTTAGGGGGAAAAACCCGTTTTTAAGGAAAATGAACCCAGTTTTTGGGGAAAAAATTATTTTGGGGAAAATGAACGGAGTAATTGGGTAAAAATCCGAATTTTGGGGAAAATCAACAGAGTTTGGGGGGGGAGGAAAGACATGTAGAGAAATGAACCGAGTTTTGCTCGAAAAAAACGACTTTGGGGAAAATCAACCCAGTTTGGGAGGAAAAAATCCGATTTTCGGGAAAATGAACCCAGTTTTGGGGGAAAAAAACTGATTTTGGGGAAATGAACCCAGTAATGGGGAAAAAACCTGATTTTGGGGAAAATGAACACTGGAGGGGAAAACTAGATTTGTGTTAAAATGCACACAGTGTTTTGGGGAAAAAAAGGATTTTGGGGAAAATGAACCCAGTTTAGAAGAAAGAAGCTGATTATGGGGAAAATTAACCCAGTTTGGAGGGGATAACCAGTTTTTGATTAAAATGAGACCAGTTTTGAGGGAAAATTTTTTTTTTGGGAAATAAAGCCAGTAATTGGGGTAAAACAAGCAGGTTTTGGAGAAAATGAACACAAAATGGTGGGGAAAACACAATATTTAGGGAAATAAACCAGTTTCGGTGGAAAAAACATATATTGGGGAAAATGAACACAGTCTTGGGGGAAAAAATGATTTTGAGGAAAATGAACCCAGTAATGGAGAAAAAAATCCTGATTTTGGGGAAAATGAACCCAGTGTGGAGTGGAAATAGAAGATTTTGGGGAAAATGAAATCAGTTTGGAGGGGAAAACCTGATTTGTGTGCAATGTACCCAGTTTTTTGGGGGAGAAAAAGGATTTTGGGGAAAACGAACCCAGTGTGGAGTGGAAATAGAAGATTTTGGAGAAAATAAACACTGTTTGGAGGGGAACACCTGATTTTGGGGCAAAAGTATCCATTTTTGGGGGGAAATAAGGATTTTGTGGAAAATGAACATAGTTTTGGAGGATAAAAGCTATTTATGCAGAAAATGAACCCAGTTTTGGGTAAAAAAAAACCCGTTTTTAAGGAAAATGAACCCAATTTGGGAAAAAAAATATTTTTGGGAAAATGAACCCAGTAATTGGGTAAAAAACCCGAATTTTTGGGAAAATGAACCCCGTTTGGGAGGAAAAAACCCGATTATGGGAAAAATGAACCCAGTTTTGGGGAAAAAAATTATTTTGGGGAAAATGAAATCAGTAATGGGGAAAAAAAACTGATTTTGGGGAAAATGAACCCAGTTTTAGGGCAAAACCCCGAATTTGGGGAAAATGAACACAGTGAGGAGTGGACATTAAAGATTTGGGGAAAATGAACACTGTTGGGTGGTGAATACCTGATTTGTGTGAAATTTCACCCAGTTTTAGGGGTAAAAAAGGATTTTGGGAAAATGAACCCAGTAATGGGGAAAAAACCCCAGATTTTGGGGAAAATGAACCCAGAGTGTAAATGAAATACCAGATTTTGGGGAAAATGAACCCAGTTTGGAGGGGAAAACCTTATTTGCGTGAAAATGCACCCAGTTTTGGCGGAAAAAAAAGGATTTTGGTGAAAATGAACCCAGTTTGGGAGGAAAAAATCTGATTATGGAGAAAATGAACCCAGTGTGTGTGTGGGGAAAAACAATTTTTGAGGAAAATGAACCCATTTTTGAGGGAGGAAATAGGATTTTTGAGAAAGTGAACCCAGTATTTGGGAAAAAAACCCTGATTTTGGGGAAATGAACACAGTGTGGAGTAGAAATACAAGATTTTGGGGAAAATGAACCCAGTTTGGGAGGAAAAGAGATGATTATGGGGAAAATGAAGCCAGTTTGTGGGGAAAAACCCCGTTTTTGACTAAATAAACCTAGTTATGGGGAAAATGAACCCAGTAATGGGGAAAAAACTGATTATGGGGAAAATGAACAGAGTTTGGGGGGAAAAACCCAATTTGTAGGGAAGGAACACAGTTAAGGTGGAAAAACCCAGATTCTGTGGAAAATGAACCCAGAGTGGAGGCGAAAACATGATTTGCGTAAATATGCAACCAGTTTTGGGAGGAAAAAAAGGATTTTTGGGAAAATGAACCCAGTAATTGTTTAAAAAAAACCCAGATTATGGGAAAATGAACACAGTTTGGGGGGGGGGACACCAAGTTTGTAGGGAAATGAGCCCTCTTTTTGTGAAAAAAACAGATTTAGGGGAAATAGAACCCAGATTGGGAGTAAAAAAAGATTATGGGAAAATGAACCTAGATTCGGGGGGAAAAACCCGTTTTTGAGGAAAATAAACCAGTTTTGGGGGAAAAAAAGATTTTGGGAAATGAACCCAGTAATTGGGAAAAAACCACAGATTTTGGGGGAAATGAACACAGTTTGGTCGTGAAAACCCCAATCTGTAGGGAAATGAACCCAGTTTTGCTGGAATAAAACATATTTTGAAGAAAATGAGGTTTTTTTTCTCCCCCCGACTGGATTCATTTTCCCCAGAATCGGGTGTTTTCCTCCCAAATTGGGTTCATTTTCCCCAAATCCTTTTTTTCCCACAAAAACTGGGTGCATTTTCAAACAAATCAGGTTTTCCCCTCCAGTGTTCATTTCCCCAAAATCTTTTATTTCCACTCCACACTGGGTCCATTTTCCCCATAATCAGTTTTTTTTTCCCCATTACTGGGTTCATTTTGCCACAAAATCTTTTTTTTTTCCCCCTCAAAAATACGTTCATTTTCCTCAAAAATGGGTTTTTCCCCCATAACTGGGTTCATTTTCCCATAATCAGCTTTTTTCCTCCCAAACTGGGTTCATTTTCCCCAAAATCCTTTTTCTCCCCCCAAAACTGGGTGCATTTTCACACAAAACAAGTTTTCCCCTCCAAATAGTGTTCATTTTCACCAAAATCTTCTATTCCCACTCCACACTGCGTTCATTTTTGCCCAAATCGGTTTTGTTCCTCCAAGCTGGGTTCATTTTCCTTAAAATCGGGGTTCTTTTCCACTGAAAGTGGGTTCATTTCCATAGAAGTTGGGTTTTACCCCCCCAAATTCTGTTCATTTTCCCCAAAATCAGGTTTTTTTTTCCAATTACTGGGTTCATTTTCCCCAGAATAATTTTTTTCAACCAAAACTGAGTTCACTTTCCTCAAAAACGGGTTTTTTTTTTCACCCCGAATTGGGTTCATTTTCCCCATAATCAGCATTTTTCCCTCCGAAAATGGGTTCATTTTCCCCAAAATACTTTTTTATCCCCCCAAAACTGGCTGCATTTCCACACAAATCAGGTTTTCCCCTCCAAACTGATTCCATTTTCCAAAAATCTTTCTATTTCCACTCCACACTGGGTTTATTTTCCCCAAAATCATTTTTTTCCCCCATTACCGGGTTCATTTCCCCAAAATCGGGTTTTTTCCACCAAAACTGAGTTCATTTTCCCAAAATCGTCCCGTTCCCCCCCCCCCCCCCCCCCCCCAAAACTGGCTGCATTTTCACACAAATGAGATTTTCCCTCCAAACTGATTTCATTTTCCCCAAAATCCGGTTTATTTCCAATTACTGGGTTCATTTCCCCAAAATAATTTTCCCCCAAAGCACGGTTCATTTTCCCAAAATCGATTTTTTTCCACCAAAACAGAGACCATTTACCTACAAGTTGGGTTTTCCCCCCAAACTGTGTTCATTTTCCCCCCAAATTAGGGTTTTTTACAAAATTTTACAAAATTACTGGGTTAATTTTCCCCAAAATCACTTCCCCCCCCCCCCAAACTGGGTGCATTTTCACACAAATCAGGTTTCCCCCCCCCAAACTGGGTTAATTTTCACCATAATCAGCTTCTTTCCTCCCAAACTCGGTTAATTTCCCTACAAGTTGGTTTCCTCCGCCCAAAACTTTGTTCATTTTCCCAAAATTCGAGTTTTTTTAACCCAATTACTGGGTTCATTTTCCCAAAATAATTTTTTTTCCCCAAAACTGGTTCATTTTTCCTTAAAAACGGGTTTTTTTCTGCCAAAACTGGGTTCATTTTCCGCATAATCAGCATTTCTCCTTCGAAACGAGGTTCATTTTCCACAAAATCCTTATTTCCCCCCAAAACTGGGTTCATTTTCACACAAATCAGGTTTTCCCCTCAAAACAGTATTCATTTTCCCAAAATCTTCTATTTCCACTCCACACTTGGTTCATTTTCCCCAAAAACATTTTTTCCCCCAAAACTGGGTCCATTTTCCCCTAAATTCGGGGTTTTTTCCACCAAAACTCGGTTCATTTCCCTAGAAGTTGGTTTTTCCCCCCCCAAACTGTGTTCATTTTCCCCAAAATTTGGGGTTTTTTACCCAATTACTGGCTTCGTTTTCTCCAAAATAATTGTTTTCCCCCAAACTGGGTTCATTTTCTGCATAATCAGCTTTTTTCCTCTGAAACTGGGTTCATTTTCCACAAAATTCGGGAAATGAACTGAGTTTTGGTGGAAAAAAACTGACTTTGGGGAAAATGAACCCAGTTAGGGAGGAAAAAACCCGATTTTGGGCAAATTAACCCAGTTTTGGGGGAAAAAAAATAATTTTGGGGAAATGAACCCAGTAATTGAAAACCCGGATTCGGGGGAAAATGAACACAGTTTGGATGGGGAAAACTTGATTTGTGTTAAAATGCACCCAGTTTTTTTTGGGGAAAAAAGGATTTTGGGGAAAATGAACACAGTTTGGGAGGAAAGAAGCTGATTATGGGGAAAATGAAACCAGTTTGGGGGGAAAAAAACATTTTTGGTGAAATGAACCCAGTTTTGAAGGAAAAAAAAAGATTTTGGGGAAATAAAGCCAGTAACTGGTTCAAAAATCCATATGTTGGGTAAAATGAACACAATTTGGTGGGAAAAACCCAATATGTAGGAAATAAACCCAGTTTTGGTGGAAAAAACATATTTTGGGGAAAATGAACCGAGTTTTTTTGGGGAAAAAATTATTTTGGGAAAATGAACCCAGTAATCGGGTAAAAAAAACCCGAATTTTTGGAAAATGAACAGAGTTTGGCGGGGAAAACCAACTTATAGGGAAATGAACCAAGTTTTGCTCGAAAAAAAACGACTTTGGGGAAAATCAACCTAGTTTGGGAGGAAAAAAATCCGATTTTGGAGAAAGTGAGCCCAGTTTTGGGGGAAAAAAAACGATTTTGCGGAAATGAACCCAGTAATGGGAAAAAAACCTGATTTTGGGGGAAAATGAACACTGTTTGGAGGGGAAAACTTGATTTGTGTGAAATTGCACCCAGTGTTTTGAAGAAAAAAAGGATTTTGGGGAAAATGAACCCAGTTTGGGAGGATAGAAGCTGATTATGGGGGAAATGAACCCAGTTTGGGGGGGGGGGGGGGGGGGGTGGGAATATTTTGTGGAAATAAAGCCAGTAATTGGGTAAAAAACCCCGATTTTGGGGAAATGAACCCAGTCTGGTGGGAAAACCCAATTTGTAGGGAAGTAAGCCCAGTTTTGTGGAAAACATATATTTTGGGGAAAATGAACCCAGTAATGGGGAAAAATCCTTAATTTTAGGGAAAATGAACCAAGTGCGGAGTGGAAATAGAAGATTTGAGGAAAATGAAATCAGTTTGGAGGGGACAACCTGATTTGTGTGAAAATGTACCCAGTTTTGGGGGTTAATAGGGATTTTGTGGAAAACGAACCTAGTTTCAGAGGAAAAAATGCTGATTATGCGGAAAATGAACCCAGTTTAGGGGAAAAACCCGTTTTTAAGGAAATGAACCCAGTTTTTGGGGAAAAAATTATTTTGGGGAAAATGAACGGAGTAATGGGTAAAAATCCGAATTTTGGGGAAAATCAACAGAGTTTGGGGGGGGAGGAAAGACATGTAGAGAAATGAACCGAGTTTTGCTCGAAAAAAAACGACTTTGGGGAAAATCAACCCAGTTGGGAGGAAAAAATCCGATTTTCGGGAAAATGAACCCAGTTTTGGGGAAAAAAACTGATTTTGGGGAAATGAACCCAGTAATGGGGAAAAACCTGATTTTGGGGAAAATGAACACTGGAGGGGAAAACTAGATTTGTGTTAAAATGCACACAGTGTTTGGGGAAAAAAAGGATTTTGGGGAAAATGAACCCAGTTTAGGAAGAAAGAAGCTGATTATGGGGAAAATTAACCCAGTTTGGAGGGATAACCAGTTTTGATTAAAATGAGACCAGTTTTGAGGGAAAATTTTTTTTTTGGGAAATAAAGCCAGTAATTGGGGTAAAACAAGCAGGTTTGGAGAAAATGAACACAAAATGGTGGGAAAACACAATATTTAGGGAAAT